>JARACY010005845.1:0-20035 GCA_029255725.1 Scrobipalpa atriplicella
GAAGCTAAGTATTATTTTAGTGAGGTTAAGAGCTAATAAACAAGTTAATTAACCTTTTTAGCCTATTAATTTTCAGGTGTTTGAAGTGAGTAGCAGTGACGGCAGCGGCGATGGTCGAGTGGCCCGGTCGGTGTTCGGGCGGGCGCGGTCGCTGGGCTGGGCGGGGGACCTGGCGCCACCCTGGAGCGGCTCTGCGCCGCCTGCAAGCACATTGAGAGCTGGCTGGCGGCGCATCCGAAGAACGTGGCCATATTGTTAGCATGGTGAGTGACGCGTGGCCCGGTCGCTGGGCTGGCGGGAGACTGGCTCCGTCCCTGGAAAAGCCCAAGCTTGCTAGAATTGTCAAAGTATCGTTGGACCTTGCCCTTGGAACTACCTAACTATGTACCAAGACGTAGTAATTTATTTAGTCACATTTACTTTTAACCTTTTTCTTAAAAGTGGCTTTCTCATCTCATCTCATGCCAAATAAGGTCACGTCACCATCATAGTTGAAATTGAAAAATCGTGTCATGTTTAAGATTTCTATCATAGGTCAAAATAAAACAGATACAGCGACATACATAGCATAGCATAGACAGACAGAAATGTGGACAATATTGCAGAAATGGATATCATGTCTGGTCTTCTTCCTACAACCTACACCATATAAATTCCTTCTGCCTAATATAAGGCCTAATATTGTTTTACGATAAGGTCGACCAATGCAGTGATAGAAATTTTGTCGCATTGATTGGCGACAGGTACCAGCTGAGCATCAAACCCTCTCTCTCTCCCTTTATGAATCCTTACAATAATTTATATTTTTATCTTTGTCCTAGGGGTACTCGCGAGCGTTTGGGCGTGCTAGTGGCAGCCTACATGCACTACTCTGCGATCTGCGGGGCCCCAGAACATGCACTCGACCGGTACGCCATGAGGCGGTACCTCGACGACCGAGTGCCAGTCTTCCACCTGCCGTCCAATAAACGGTAACCCATCTTATTTACACTATTAGTATTATAGTTTACAGGCATTTCACGAATCACAAGAGTCCCACGTTGGGCGCCAAATTAGGAAGTTTCTCAGACCCTTTCATGATTCGAATAGTAGTTAGTTCTATTAAGCCTGGCATGTTATTTATAAACTTTTTTCTCATATGGGTTTAATTATCTCTTCCACAGATACATCGACACGTTTGCGGGGCTGCTAGCTGGTCAGATTCGAGTGAACGCGGCACCCCTCCACCTGACGCACGTGAGCGTGGCGGGAACCCTTGCCTCTCCCGCCACGCCCACAATAGCATTCCTCAAGATCTACGAGAACTTCGTCTGTGTTTATACGTCAGGTAAGATAAGTTCTGTTTTGGACACTATCTGACATATTACAGTTAAGGCTAGTCAGAGTCAGGCCCAATGGACCTTACTCTAGCAATACAAAGTCCTATCTGAATAATTTCTCAAAACCTGTCGGCAAAATGGTTTCGTAGAGTAGGTTATACTATGTCAGGTGAGCGGGATAGCAAACGCTGCTATAAGGGATGTATTGCCTCCAGCTAGCATAGCGCGGTGCCGCCTGCAGTGGCAAGTCTTCCGCAGCTAGATTCAATCAGATTTTCTTCTGTTTTAGGTCTTTACATGGTGAGCGGCGGCGGATGGACGGTAGGCGTGGGGCGACTGGCTTTACGCGGTGACGTGCTGGTGCGCGCATACAGAAGACCCGCGCACGCGCACCCCGCCCCCGCGCACCCCGCGCCCGCGCAGCGCCGCCTCGTGTTCGCCTGTCAGTTCCACACGTGCGCCGTCGCCGACCACACGCTTTCCTTCACTAAGCAACAGCTCGACCACGCTGCGCACGGTAAACTATGCCGCCCCGTCTTCTCTGTAACTGTTTCTTTTGCTGGAGTCACAATCTCGTCTCGTCTAATTAACTAAATTTTTCAGTCTGGCATTAAGACGATTTTGTGGTCTCAGCATGTGCCGCTAACCACTCATGAAAATAATTTACACTTACCGGTTTTACTTATTCGGGGTGTAAGGGACAGGTTCCCGCAAACTGTTAAAGGATGCTCAGTCAAGGATCAATTTTCACTGCAATTCTTTCTGGAAATGAAAAGAAAAATACTTACATCCACATACAAAATGACCAGCTGGATCAGACAACGTATGGGGAAGCAATATTTTTAAAAAGGATCCTTGTGAAAGTTTCGTTGACTGACCAACCACTTTCAGTTTGCGTAAAGCTGTCCCTTGCACCTAAATTTTTTTTCCTACTCGAGTACTCGACAACTCGATTACTGAAACTCTAGGTATTCTTAAATGACCTTACTCTAATTTCGCAAATGAAGACGCTATAAAACACAAAACTAAACAACTACTTACATTAAATATAACGCATGAAACGCTCTCCTACAATAAAAACATATGAGTTATGTAATTACCGCAAATGTTTTGGTTTAGTGCAAAAATAACGTCTCTTTAGCTGAGCAAAATTGCACGTGAAAAGGAAAGCATACACTTTTATAGCTGTAGTTTATTTTTTTATGCTATATGACCACTAAATTGGTCTTTCTCAAGTAATGAGAGATGAGTAGGTTAGGTGTGCTACGCCGCTACATAGGTACTACGCAGTCGTCGTAGCAAATCAAAACAGCAAAGCCTAATCTAGTATTGGGTGTCGTTTCTCTTCTGGGTTGCAGAGGTCAGATGGCAGTTGCTCTGTGTAATAACCAGTATCCTCGTTCAATCCCCTAGATTAATACGGGAAAAGTATAGGGAGATGATGAGTCGTCGTAGCAAATTAAAAAATTTGTGTTATTAGAGTAGGTACATCTTAGCAAGAATGTTTTCCAAGCAACTCTACTGTAGAGTCGTTATTAGTAAAAGTATCCGCGGAAGGGTTGGGATGGGTGCCACCTGATAAGACTTAGAAAAATCAAATCTATACTAGTCTTAGTTACTTACCAGGGTCTTCGTCAGTGAGCGTAGATAGCGGCCTGAGATGTTCCAGCGAGTCATGCCTGGCCAGAGCGTCCGGGGCGGCTCGTAGCGGGGCGGCGGGGGTGGGGGCGGGTGCCGCTCCCCCCGCACCCTCCCCTCTCGCAAACACCAACTCAACAGCACCGTCGTTCGGGAATGCTGGATCTAAAGGAAAACAAGGGCTTGAATAAAAATATGAAAGTAATCTGTAAGGTTAGGTACTACTACTTTTTTAATTTGCTACGACGACTCATCATCTCCCTATACTTTTCCCGTATTAATCTAGGGGATTGAACGAGGATACTGGTTATTACACAGAGCAACTGCCATCTGACCTCTGCAACCCAGAAGAGAAACGACACCCAATACTAGATTAGGCTTTGCTGTTTTGATTTGCTACGACGACTGCGTAGTACCTATGTAGCGGCGTAGCACACCTAACCTACTCATCTCTCATTACTTTGAGAAAGACCAATTTAGTGGTCATATAGCATAAAAAAATAAACTACAGCTATAAAAGTGTATGCTTTCCTTTTCACGTGCAATTTTGCTCAGCTAAAGAGACGTTATTTTTGCACTAAACCAAAACATTTGCGGTAATTACATAACTCATATGTTTTTATTGTAGGAGAGCGTTTCATGCGTTATATTTAATGTAAGTAGTTGTTTAGTTTTGTGTTTTATAGCGTCTTCATTTGCGAAATTAGAGTAAGGTCATTTAAGAATACCTAGAGTTTCAGTAATCGAGTTGTCGAGTACTCGAGTAGGAAAAAAAATTTAGGTGCAAGGGACAGCTTTACGCAAACTGAAAGTGGTTGGTCAGTCAACGAAACTTTCACAAGGATCCTTTTTAAAAATATTGCTTCCCCATACGTTGTCTGATCCAGCTGGTCATTTTGTATGTGGATGTAAGTATTTTTCTTTTCATTTCCAGAAAGAATTGCAGTGAAAATTGATCCTTGACTGAGCATCCTTTAACAGTTTGCGGGAACCTGTCCCTTACACCCCGAATAAGTAAAACCGGTAAGTGTAAATTATTTTCATGAGTGGTTAGCGGCACATGCTGAGACCACAAAATCGTCTTAATGCCAGACTGAAAAATTTAGTTAATTAGACGAGACGAGATTGTGACTCCAGCAAAAGAAACAGTTACAGAGAAGACGGGGCGGCATAGTTTACCGTGCGCAGCGTGGTCGAGCTGTTGCTTAGTGAAGGAAAGCGTGTGGTCGGCGACGGCGCACGTGTGGAACTGACAGGCGAACACGAGGCGGCGCTGCGCGGGCGCGGGGTGCGCGGGGGCGGGGTGCGCGTGCGCGGGTCTTCTGTATGCGCGCACCAGCACGTCACCGCGTAAAGCCAGTCGCCCCACGCCTACCGTCCATCCGCCGCCGCTCACCATGTAAAGACCTAAAACAGAAGAAAATCTGATTGAATCTAGCTGCGGAAGACTTGCCACTGCAGGCGGCACCGCGCTATGCTAGCTGGAGGCAATACATCCCTTATAGCAGCGTTTGCTATCCCGCTCACCTGACATAGTATAACCTACTCTACGAAACCATTTTGCCGACAGGTTTTGAGAAATTATTCAGATAGGACTTTGTATTGCTAGAGTAAGGTCCATTGGGCCTGACTCTGACTAGCCTTAACTGTAATATGTCAGATAGTGTCCAAAACAGAACTTATCTTACCTGACGTATAAACACAGACGAAGTTCTCGTAGATCTTGAGGAATGCTATTGTGGGCGTGGCGGGAGAGGCAAGGGTTCCCGCCACGCTCACGTGCGTCAGGTGGAGGGGTGCCGCGTTCACTCGAATCTGACCAGCTAGCAGCCCCGCAAACGTGTCGATGTATCTGTGGAAGAGATAATTAAACCCATATGAGAAAAAAGTTTATAAATAACATGCCAGGCTTAATAGAACTAACTACTATTCGAATCATGAAAGGGTCTGAGAAACTTCCTAATTTGGCGCCCAACGTGGGACTCTTGTGATTCGTGAAATGCCTGTAAACTATAATACTAATAGTGTAAATAAGATGGGTTACCGTTTATTGGACGGCAGGTGGAAGACTGGCACTCGGTCGTCGAGGTACCGCCTCATGGCGTACCGGTCGAGTGCATGTTCTGGGGCCCCGCAGATCGCAGAGTAGTGCATGTAGGCTGCCACTAGCACGCCCAAACGCTCGCGAGTACCCCTAGGACAAAGATAAAAATATAAATTATTGTAAGGATTCATAAAGGGAGAGAGAGAGGGTTTGATGCTCAGCTGGTACCTGTCGCCAATCAATGCGACAAAATTTCTATCACTGCATTGGTCGACCTTATCGTAAAACAATATTAGGCCTTATATTAGGCAGAAGGAATTTATATGGTGTAGGTTGTAGGAAGAAGACCAGACATGATATCCATTTCTGCAATATTGTCCACATTTCTGTCTGTCTATGCTATGCTATGTATGTCGCTGTATCTGTTTTATTTTGACCTATGATAGAAATCTTAAACATGACACGATTTTTCAATTTCAACTATGATGGTGACGTGACCTTATTTGGCATGAGATGAGATGAGAAAGCCACTTTTTAAGAAAAAGGTTAAAAGTAAATGTGACTAAATAAATTACTACGTCTTGGTACATAGTTAGGTAGTTCCAAGGGCAAGGTCCAACGATACTTTGACAATTCTAGCAAGCTTGGGGCTTTTCCAGGGACGGAGCCAGTCTCCCGCCCAGCCCAGCGACCGGGCCACGCGTCACTCACCATGCTAACAATATGGCCACGTTCTTCGGATGCGCCGCCAGCCAGCTCTCAATGTGCTTGCAGGCGGCGCAGAGCCGCTCCAGGGGTGGCGCCAGGTCCCCCGCCCAGCCCAGCGACCGCGCCCGCCCGAACACCGACCGGGCCACTCGACCATCGCCGCTGCCGTCACTGCTACTCACTTCAAACACCTGGAAAATTAATAGTTTGGGCATGAAATATTTGTAAGTTCAGACATATAAAAAGTACAAATATTTATTAACTTTTTAAACTTCACTCGAAGCTAAGTATTATTTTAGTTGAGGTAAGAGCTAATAAAACAAGTTAATTAACCTTTTAGCCTTTAATTTTCATGATGAAGTCTAAAGTTAAATGTCTGCCTTTCTAGCTAGGACTATCTAACTACCTATTTATTATGACTACGATAAGTGCAAGGTCGACGAGCATTAAAACAGAGAGTACAAGATCAACAGCGTCTTATTAAAGCATCTTGAACTTTACCCGAGCTCATCTAATAAAATGGCTACATTATAAAATCTGTTTATATAATAAACACACTAGGAATACTAAATAGAATATTAACATAGATATGCTAACCTTGTAGGAAAGGAAGTTTATTGAAACATTATAGGTATTATTATTATTATATCAATATTAATTTATGCATCATTTTGCTACACTGTAGCCGAGTGCGCCCGTTGATGTCTTTCGTAAAGAAAATCAAATTACAAGGAATACCAAATCTACTAGTAACATGACATGACCAAATTACAAGTCAAATTATGAAGGATAGGACGCTTTCACGGAATAACAAAAATATATTAGAGAATAATATTCTTATTTATTATGTCCAATCGCAATCCAATTGTGACAAATGTTTGTAGATAAAAGTGCAATATGTTTGCACTCCTATCGAAATAATAGGAAAAGGCGAGACAGAAGAAAAAAAAGTATGAAAATTAAAAGAGAAAATCGCCATCAAATGCACGCCGTGCTTGGTCGAGCCGGGACCCGCCCGTGCCCGGCCCTGGGTAGCTCGATGGTCGTATAAATACTCACCATGAAATGCTCGCCGTGTTTGTTGGTGAGCATATGCGCTGCCTGTGCCTCCGCATGCGCATCTCTATCAGGCAGATGCAGCGCCAGCATGCGCTCGGCCACATAGCACAGGTCCAGCCGGGACCCGCCCGCGCCCGGCCCTGGGTAGCTCGAAGATCGTAAATTGGTCTGCCAAAAAAAATTACTTTTAGTCATTTAGGTATCCTACAAATATTCATGGGTATAATTAATAAAGTGACAGAAAATAATGGTGCATTTATACAAAAAAATGTGTTACATACAAACTCACATTTTTATGAAAAAAAAAACTCAATTCTTACAAAATCACTCTTCGAAACATGTAGAAAGCATAAATCGGTACCTACTTACGAGTATTAAGGTATTGATTCAAATAAGTTATTTATTTTGCCACTATGTTTGCCACATAAAATTACGAATAATTTATGCTACATTTCTGCTACGCTGTAGCCGAGTGCTCCCGTTGATGTCTTTTATATAGACAGTCAAAAGTCAAATAAATACTATGTGTAAACTTCAATGGTAAACTTGCAAATTAATGCCAAAAAAGTTGCGAGTAAGCTGTGTAAGCTAGCTAAGTTAGCAAAGAGAATATAAATAAAACTAGCGTTTTTTCTAGCTAGGCTAGCAAAAAAGATAAAAACAAAACACGCGCCAAACGAGAATAGAGTGAGAACATAGTGAGCACCGTGTTCCAATATCAAATCCAAATTTTGGCGGCCAGCATTGTGAATGTAGTCCAAAGAGTAGTAAATACAAGGAGTTTTTATTCTGAAATGTAGTCAATAAGATGACAATACTCAAACAAGGAGTTTATTATCGGAACACAGTAAAATAAACTACCTACTTCCTACTTATTACTACTATTTGATTTTACCACCTCTTTCTCTCTCATTTTAGATAAGTAGGTATATTTTTTTAGTAAAGCAATTTATCTAGGTTGATTTCCCATTCATTACTAAACACAAAAAACATGTCGTAATAGGTATCTAACATAGATAATGATAGTACCTAGTTATGTTATAACCATATTGAAGACTTGATTACACATAAATATAATCAACAACTTTGTACAAGGTATCGTATGGCTAGCAAAAACACTACGCTTGTTTTTTAACTAAGACCTATTATCTGAACCGTATGAATGATGAAAGAGGTATCTATGGCAAAGCAGTTCAAAATTGAATTTTGTTTCTAAAATATCAACATGTTTATGGCTCTGATAAAAACAGACCCCAATTAAATTAGGGTAAACAAAAAACGGTTAGTCTCTCACAAAACTGTCTTAACTGGATTAAACTCGTAAAAGTCAGCCTCAAATTGCTAAAACACATTTGGAGTGGAGTGAAAAGGTTAAAATTGAAAGGTCGATCCAAGGTCACTCGACAAACAACAGGAAAATTTAATCAACGTTTGCAACTCGCGGGAGCTATTTCGGGACCCCTCAACTGATCAAACAAGCTAAATGCACTCCGAAACCTTGACAACCTATTAATGTTTATAACCAGAAATAACCACACAACTTCTAGATTAGGCGTGAAATTTGTTAACGGTGTTAGCTTGTGATAAACATGGTGTTTGGAATAAATTAAGCCATAAATAAAACGCCAGTGTTCAGCTTCCCGCTCGCTACGGTAATGCAAGAAGACAGGCCGAAATACGGAGCTTTTTATTTTTATATTCACCTTTCTAACGCCTTAAAATCGAACAGTTAACACGCGTTACTAAAAATAAATGAATTTACGATTGCAATCATCTAAAAAACAAACAGCAATCTGACTAAACACTCACACCCACTTATATACAAGGCACAATCCAAGTAATGGTATAGAAACTATTTGTAAACAAATATTGGAAAGGTAACGGCGCCGGTACGGAGTGAAAAGCCCTGATTTGCTTTAGTGGCTCTATTCATGTCAGATTCGAACACATAAGGTCGTAGGCGCGACATAACGCCGGGAAAGTGACACAGGCTGCGTAGGCGCACTAACCCGGAGCGACGACGCTGCCTGCACTCTGGCGCATATAATCCGATTAGATATCCAAAGCCCCTTAGATTAATCTTGCATATAGACGTTTATTTAATCCGTCGTTAAAATAGTCTTGTCAGAGCTGTAATTGCTATAACTTAGATCAGAGTGCAGGTTTTGTATCTCGGGCCAGTAATGACGCACATTTGTATTTATAATTGTTGTGCACATGGGCACGTGCTCGCGGGCAGTTTGTCTTGTCGCAGTGTAATTACCGCCAGGGGATATAATGAACGATCTTGTAGCGTCTCAGCATTTACCAGCTAGTACAACAATTAAATCGCGCGTAGACATTATTTACCTTTGACCTATGGAATGCGTTGTCGTATGAAATAAGCATTATAAATCTGTCACGGAATATTACAAAGACAGACTATGATTAATTTGTCTAGGTTTCTAGCATTCGATAAGTTATAACATAAACAAATGATGATCAAAGACTGGTAAATGGTAATTGTTTGAACTTTAGAAACCAGTTTTCAGATAATTAATCAATAAAGGAACATGCATTTATATTTGCGCTTTTCTTATATGTAGTAGACTCTACTTATAACAAAAAGTATTTCCAGTGTCCATATAACTCTATCAAACCTAATCTAGGATTGGGTTTGTTTCCCTTTTGGGCTGCGTAGATCAGATTGCAGTCGCTCTGTGTAAAAACCTGTATCCTCGTTTAATCCCCTAGATTAGGGGGCCGACCCCGTGAAATACGGGAAAAAGGCTAGGGAGATGATGATATAACTCTATCAAACGAAGGGCATCTAACTTTTCAATCAACCGTTCAAAGTAAAAGCGGTCAGCTTAACTTTAATTAGGCTAAAATCCAGGATGTACTCACTTGTTCCCGGCCGAAGGGGGTTGCAGGGGTGGCGGGGGCGCTCACCGCTCTCGTCTGAAACAAGAGACAAATTACACTGTATTACGAAATGAATCACCCTGTATAATTCACAGCTGCGAAACAGCCGGGGAGTTTGCAAGGTCGGCCCTGTCATTAAAATGAAATCAAAAGTAGTAATTTAATTCTCGTCATATTTTTCTCAATGTCGTCTCGCTTTGACAGTAACGCGATTTAGATTTCACTATATTATCCGTATAGGTATTATTACATGGTGTAGCAAATTTCTTTCATACGATAATGTTGCACGGGCCTTTTATAATGATAGACACGGGCCCTTAGTTTTCTAGTAATTTATTAGTACTTAACTGGATTAACGAGGATCAATTTTCTCGGTGGGATATTGGAGGTGTCGGTTATAATAACCAACCGTTTAGGGGCGAACTTAGCCCGAGACACACCGGCGCGGAGTATAAATAACGCCACCACGTGAACTGTTGCAGTTCAATGTGATGTGAACATGATGATTCATAGTATTGTGGATAGAATTGGCAGCTGCAATGATTTCGCTTGCAAATCGCCAAGAGTTAAATGAGTAATCATACTTTTTTTACACTCATCAATTGCTCATTGTTCGTAAACGAATTAAACTTGTTTATGCTCCACTACATTTTCTCCTGGCTAAAAGGTTACATAACCTAGTTTACTAAATACTTAACCCTATTAAGGCAGGGTTGCGGTGTTGCGGTCTATAAAGCCGAGTGTATCGGGTCGCGGGCCCAAGGGCCGCACCGCATGGCTATCTTCCAGCAATCGGCTCAATAAGGCTGATAAACGGCCCGTAGGTGTGGCTTAAGTGATTACTGCAGCCCCAACTCTTCAAGCTATTAGCTGCATTGTTATTATTGGTCAGCCGCTCTACTTAACTAGTTCGATCTGTAATTTGTAAGGATAAGTTTTAATCTTGATGGAATACTTCTATGATCGTAGGCTCGTAGTCGTAGGCAGCGCATGTAATTATTTGCGTGCTCGACAGAAGTCTGGTTCGCATTACGTAAATGCTTTCAACGCGCATGGGTAATATAAGTTCACGCCCGGTTTGTAAACTATCAGCGGCACATTTATAGACGCATGCGCTGCTGTTATCGCCCGCACTTTAGCGCCGAAGGGCTATAAGGAAGAGTTGGAGATATTAACAGTTAATCTAACTGTACAATACATTTTTACTCGCTAGAAATATTTGTGAATGTAGGTTCAATTCGTGAGACAACAATTAAATTAAATTAACTCTAGGCATGGGTGCCTAGCCAGCCTAGCTTTACAGCCTTCATGTTCAGCATCTTTCAGCGTTTGGGTGAAATTGAATAAGTTTATAGTACCACAAGTAACACACCGTTGGTCGTTTCCTGACGGGCGCGACCACACTCCTGGAACGCCTGGTTTCGTCGCGGATCTTGCCGCGCTGCAGGTAGAACACGGCGCGCCACAGCGCGAAGGCGAGTCGATGCAGCGCGCGCGCAGCGTCCGCGTTCTCCGTGCGCAACGCGCGCCCGCGCATCTTCGCCGATGCACCACGCGTATGTCAGCCATGCGCGATACGATACCGAGTCTATAAGTCTTCATCTGATTCGATAACCGTTGATTTTGACAGATGTATTTTTAACACTGGTTTAATCATTGTTTTAATCTTAATTTGAAGTACTTCCTCAAAAGCTCTTACCTATTTATAAAGGCTTTTATGTATTCGTAGACAAAGCACTATTAGAAACCCTAAAGATAGCATCTCTCAGCTCTCTAGATAGAGTCGTGTTCTTTTGTTGTCCCCGGCGGACAGGACGGCTAACTAGCGCCTACGTGACGTCAACAAAAACAAAGGACGCGGTGAAGAGCTCGCGTATAGAAGTGGAGGCTAGTGTCTACAGGAGTGAGTGTAGCTTGTGTATATTCCACTATTCCATGTCTGCCCCCGGGCGGCCGCCTCTGCACTGCGGCAGCCTCGCATGCCCGTTCACGATCCACTGCATATGACAAACGTGCTGTCAACGATTCACTCAGATTTATTGCCCGACAAATCAAGAGAAAAATCGGACGTCAAGTTCAGTTGAATGTTAATTAACTTTCGACGCCCCAATGTTTTTGTTTAGGATGTAAATCTAATTTTTTTTAAATTACCTTATCAACGTTTTAGAATTGAAACCAACTGAATTTACTCCCCTTCATTTCGCACAGACATGGGATTACAAAGTGCACTTACAATAAATGCGGGTATTAGAAGCGGTAACCAACCACCAACCACAACAAAACCCTGACCTTCCCCAAGCGCGGGGTCAACGCCCGGGGGTGTGCCTCTAAATAAAAGATCGTCACATGACTCGTCGGTCATCAAGTGAAACACAGTTTCTTTTACATTCCGACGTTTTTTACAGCTTTTTACAATATGCGTTTGAAAAAGAGATATTTCTTGCGGAATCCGCATAAAACCTCTGTTAATTACGTTTTGCCGCAGCAAGAGCTTAAAGAGATTTCAGCAAATGATAATGTAACTTAGATGACAGACGAAATAAACATAGTTATTTAGTAAATAAATAGAAGTAATTTACTCTATCTCTGAACACGGGTTTCCCTGTACGAGTGTTTCTTTGCCTTATCAGGGAATTATCTTCATATCTAACTGACACAATTTGCTGTTTACGTAGTAAAATAATTATCTATTTAATTAACGTTTACTAATTGCTATTTTTACGATACTAGATATGTCAAATTATTTGTACTAGAAATAAAAAGTTATTATTTTCAGAATGATTCGTAGCAACGTCGTAGCTATACCGTCGACTTTGTCTCACGCACTTTTACTTAAAGAGACAGTAGGTATCACTTATTGTTTTTTACGCACCATCACAACTCCAAAACTATTTATTTACACTAAGGCACCATTTAAATTAAGAACACTTGACCAAAAAGTCCACATTACAGAAAAAAAGAAAACTTTAAATTTTTCACTGGCTGAAAATGTAGCATTATTTTAAAGATGGAACGTCGAATGCGGTATTATTGGTGCGTGTTGGTGCGGTGGCAGGGGCGTCGGGTCGGGCACTGGCGTCGGCCGTCTGCCGCTGCCGTGCCGCAGCGTCCCGGCGCTCCGCTCTGGCGACGCCGCGTTGCTAAGCAACCGAACGCTACTGAGATCAAATGCTGCGTGTAGTGCTCACGACACGATAATATTTTTTGAGCGATTCGATCAACTTCGGTCTTCGATCATTTTATTCATTATTTTTATTCAAGTTACCTTCATTTCATTTATCATCATCATTTATGACGTGCCACTCTTAAAAAGCTTATTTCAATATTTAAGACATTTATAGATATTTCATGTTTACAAAGGTGCGATAAAGTACAATAGAATAAAAAAAAAACTCAAACACCTAAACGACTGTAATATGCCTAAAAGTTAATAATTTAGAGTCACTGATACATGCATAAGGTGTATAAAATATTGCATATGGAATGTAGGTCATCAATTTATAGTTTATTTTATCTATTAGCTTAAATATGTTAAATATCTGCCATACCTTACCAGAAGGGTTAGCTAATATTATATTTTCTTTGCCTTACCTATATTTGTCGACTACCTTCTGATTGAAGAGATCAAGGCATCAAGTGAGTAACATATATTCGTGAGCAGTGTACGCTCACTGCACCACATACCCTTTTTATTTTTATTTCACACACAACCCTAATCACTAAGTTGATTTATACCACCGATTGTGATTTATTGCGATTGTATCGTTGAAACTGAAAGTTATTTTATAACACATTTGCTCGTAAAGGGTCTCTTACTACACCAATTTCAATATTGTATTGTATCTTATTACGTACTTGAGCGTAATCGTAATGTAAAATGCACGAGTGCTGTAAAACACACGAGTTTTTTTTTAAATTAGGTAAAACGCACGGTTTATCGAACGGTACTTTTTTAAATCTTAGCAAAGAGTTTTTATGGCAGAAAAGTGGTCAACATTTTATAAATAAAATTAACTTTGGGAGATAAAGTATAATAAAATAAACATTTAATTCTTTGATTTAATTAATTTTTACAATAAATTACAACCATTTATCTGTAACAAAATAAAAAAAAATATTAATTTAGTTTATTAGTAATACTGGCTGGTTTTTTGTGCTTTGCCTTAAAAAAAAGCGCTGCGCGATATATACTAGGTAATCTGGGGTACGTTCAGAAACGCTCGATCGATCGAAATTTAACCTGGTTAAAAATTATATTGCCCGTTCAGAGACACCTGGCAGACGAAATTTCGACTAGGTTAATTTTTATCCGGCCCGTTCAGAGGCGCACCGGAAGTGAGGTTTTATCTGACAGCAGCTAAGGTGCACGTTCAGTGCGTCCCACTAGTATAAGATTCGATCGGTATAAATATCGAACTGGGTCGACTGAACGTACCCCTGTGGATGCGCGCGCATCGCTAATTTGTGAACGAGTAAAAATTATTCCTCGCTTTTTTTCTTTTCGCTGTATTGTTTTAATTTTTTAGCTATTTCCTCGCAAATATGTTATAAAACGTCGTACGACATACGTGCGGTTTGATAATTACAGCCTCTGCTTTCTTGTAGCCCTCGCCTACGGCTCGGGCTAGCAATATCGCCTCGGCTGTAACTATCAACGCACCGCACTTGTATCGTAATGTACTATTATACACCAACCATAAAATTGCCAAACAAAGGAAGCCTTATGCCCGCGGCCATTATTGCACTTATCGAATAAATTTCAATAAAAGCCATTTGTCAGGTAGTGAATAGAAATCAAATAGTGCTTGTTATAATACCGAGTATTAACACTGAGTTATCTCAGTTGTGATTGTATTACAAATAGATTGTTTGTAAAGCTATTTTCGGAAGAGATTATCTCTACATTAATCGGCTGGCTCTGTCACGCAATATCAGCCCGTTCATTCATTCGCGTGGCGCCCAAAGTACGCGAGGTGGGGACCTGGAGGCGACAACGTGGCGCGGGGGCGGCAAGACGATGCACTTCCGTAAACAACCGCGCGTGCCGGCGTGCGCCACCGAGCGGGGCGGCGACGCGACGAGAACGCGACGTCGACGTCACCGCAGCGTAGACGGCGTGATGCGCTCGCTATACATACCTACAAACTTTACGACCACCGCCGCACCCCGCAACCCGAAATGTCTTCCTGACTTACGTAATCAACACCTATTTTCGTAAACACAAAATCTTGTGAACTCTACATAATAAGTCCGATAACGCAGCGCGTATAAATCTCGAGTAAGCTGTACAAAACCTCATCAAGATCGATAAATCTGTCTCAGTCCCGTCAAGATCGAGACGATATATTATCGATATTACCGTATACTCGTTTAGACCGGTACCAAAATGAGTAAACCTCTAAAGCACGCCTGGTAGAGCTCCGTAGCGCCATGAAGATGGCAGGAGGTTGTAACTTGATCCTCGTACATTAAAGCAAATAGGCAAATATGATCACGATCTCCTCAGTAAACTAGCGGTGATCACAATGGAGTTTCTCACGGCACCTGTCGACTGCTGTATAAAGTTAAGGGCCAACTCGTGCATGCCAATCACGTCAATTCCCGTAGAGCTTGCCGCGGGCCGACGCCGAAGCCCTGCCGATAAACGTCAGATCATATTTACAACGATCTGTAACGAACCATGTGACGACGCTTTCTAAACGGCTGGTAAAGCCGCGACAGCACATTGAGATGTGATTAGAGAAACAACAGTTTCACGTTAAATCATGCAACGCCAGAGAAAGCTGCATTTCCGACGCTACATGCAATTACACCCCATGCGTGTGCTTATTATACGTCTGTCTGTCTTTTATTTCAACTAATAGCTAATAGATTTAATAATTTCCTGTTACGCGCTGTCTTTTAAAATTATCTGCTGTATTATTTACATGCGAACGTTTCAAGTTTAATGGGTTGTGACTAAACCAATTGACTCTCAGCTGATAGTGAAGCTCTAGCGGGCATTGAAAGTGTACATAAAATAAATATTCATTTGAAAAGGCCGAACGCAAGCGTAACGTCCGACAACAGTTCGGTGCCCAAATATTTACATAAAGACTTCTTATTTACACAACAGTTCTGAGGAATAAACTTTCTTTCTTTTACGTTTGTTTGAGTTATCAAAACATTCTCTATGAAGATGAAATCACGATTGCAGCTATTTTTAGATTAATAAAAAGTAGCAACGGATTATTAAAAGTAAAAACTATGTAGTTAAGTTACTAGATGGTAATTATCTCTTTACTCTGTTTCAACAGCTGGTACTTTCCATTTTAATTTGCAAGTAAATATTGAAGCTTAATGCAAAAAATATAGCTGTACCGCGCCCCATTTCGTTCCAAATTATAATTAGATCATCAATCATTCTAAGGAGGAGGGTTTTCATACTTCGCTGTGATTAAACGGCATACAAATACCTACACCGAGCTATCAGAATTTTGGCACGGCGGATCGAACGCTGCCATTTAAACTCGGATTTTGTGATCATTTGCATGATGAGAAACAGATTTTCTTCCACCGACCCCTCAAGCGATTTAAAGGATGATACTAGCAAAGAGATATTTGCATAAGTTGGAGATCAAAGCGGATAATTATTATAAATATGAATATATTCCTGTGGCGCGACAGTATTTCCCGGGCGTGCCGCGGGGGGCGGGCGGGCGCCTCACGGGGCCGCGGGCGCTGCGCGGGCTCAGGTCGCCGTCGTCCGGCGCCCTATCGCCAAGCATCGTGAGAAACTTTCGCGATACTCCGCCATCCGCCCAATCACTCGCCTATCTAACATTAATCCACGACCCGCGGTCTCTTTGACAGCCAACTACGGTCAAAAACGATTTGTATTAATTACTCTTTATCGAACCATATCGAACGACTGGAATTCAATTTGAGTTTAACTTAAATCAATTACAAAGTTATAATAAATCGACATTGGTGCTAATTCAGGACGCACTATTACTAATTCTAATTCTTAGTAGCGCTGTCACTTTCTTAAATTTGACATAAGAACAGGATAGCAAACAAACACGTGACTTTGACATTTTTAATTTGACGTACGGCGCTTTAAATAAGGAATGACCATAGAGCGTGCTCACTAATTTTACTTAATTTAAGCAGTCTTATGTCAGATAAGAAATGTCAAACTCACGTGTTTGTTTGCTATCCTATTCTAATGTCAAAGTTAAGAAAGTGACAGCGCTACTAAGAATTAGAATTAGTAACTGGACGGCGTGAATTGAGGCCATTGTCAGCTTTGTCCCGCGCGATGGGATAACGCGGGATATCAAGTTACGGCAGCTTCAAGTCGTCTAACCTGAAATGTTTTGATGGAGACGATACCGGTGGATCGCGGCGGGTGGGACGCGATGCCTATTGTCTAAGTGTCGAATTTTATTAATGGCGACGAGTGTGACGCGTGACAGTCGGCGGCGTGCGACGGGCGGTGCATCGGCGGCGTAGCGGTGTCGGCGGAGGCGTTGCAGCGACACCTGACGCCTGATGGCTATCTCGCATCATCGGCGGGTGGTCGCGTTTTCTCCGACCCACTGCGGCAAACGGATTACCTGCCTCTAATGTAAATACCATGCCGGTACACACAGGAATAATTACGGGCTTAGATAGCCATTGGGCCTGATGGCGATCATGACTGTCGTATTCCAGATATACGAGGGCAATTAATTGTATTTTATCTTAAACGCTATTTAGTTTTCCGAACAAAGCCTGATTGCCATTTTATAGCCACGTCAAGTTGTTTATAATGACATCATTGAGCAAATCAAATTCTTCCTAGATGCCTCGCTAATGAGGTAATGACGCAAACTTGCAGGTTTATTTAGTTTTAGTGGTTGTGTGTAATTTTTTACACTTCTACATAACATCGTCGAGGCAAACGGATCGTTGCCCTCAGATTGGGTTTAATATTTATTTTAGTAAAACAAAAAAGACTTAAGTAATGACCGACCGGGGAGAATTAAATTGTCGGCTTTGGCGCGATCAACTGCGAGGAGCGAAATCTTATAGCCCTGATCGCGGAGGAAACGTAAAAAGTAAAAACGCTGTCGCTTCGGTAGTTATAAATAAAAGATCCAAGGAGAACATGTTAATTATTACAACTGCTGGGATAATTCTTGTTCAAGTAACTTTTTCATATATTTTGTGGAATGAGTGAGCTGCTCGTAAATAACTCTTGTTAACTACAGGACGCATGTCCTAAAGCAATAATTTGATTTTCCATTTTCACTTACTATCTGGCTCATCATCGCATTGAGAAAGTCAGGTGCCTATTATCATAGAGGAGTATAATATGCTACGTATACTGGGGATCTTTAAATAAAAAAAGGTAAACCTTTTAAGAATCTGTCATACTACCATTCTGAGCTGTATGATATAATTCGTCAGTCGTCATATTTATTGTGTGCTGACGACGATTAGATCACATCTATTTGCAATGTTAGGCACGGCTCCACACCGTGACCCAAGGCGAGCTTGCAGCATTAAAATTCCATAAACTCTTCGTTTACTACGAGTGTAGCTGCGTTCTCGCACTGAATAGGTAAATAAACTTTACTTAAGTGATGAATAATGACGTAACTATGAGTGTTTGCATACGAGTAGACTCGACATAACCTCAGCCTCACTTGCAGAACTGCACTTAATCAAAATTACAGCTATATTATTAACTACAATTGAATGCCATATAATTGTAAGCGCTTTGATCTCTGCAGCCTTTACATGTCTTTTATAGGGGCAATTGAATGATATCGTGTGATCAGTACTCGCATTGCACTCAGACCAATGTTCGCGATTTAATCAAACGTGCAATACGACTCTACGTAAATAAAGGACCATTTTCTGCTGTAATTCTAGCTGCAAACAAAATAGCACGCATGCGGCATAAACACGGCAACTGTGGGCCTTCCATTACGAGCGGGCCATTCAGTATGATTAGAATGGGCGCGCGGGTGCGAACGCAAACATACGCAGACCTTTTTGCTTTTCTTTGTCCATTCCAACGAGATTCTAGTACAAGACACATAAAAAGGCCCCTAGATATCGCACCGAGCCATCTACACTCCACGCGGCCGGCCTTCGAAGTTCTAAATTATTCATCTGAGAAGGTAAAATACGGTCTCATCTGTGTATCCTTTTCTTTGAACGCATACATTATTCATGAGGTCTACGAGATTTTCTTCGCGATTTAATTCTGTACACCTTCCGCGGTAGCACGTCGTATACACATTTATACAATTTGTTTCTACTGGAATTGGGGACTTTATTGTTCGTATCGAATTTCTTTCAGATTCTGTGATATTGAAGAATAAACTTGCTTCGTTAGTTTGTAGTTTATTGAATTGTTTTCAGATGATTGATTTTATAAACACTTGATTCAAAGTCATATTATATTTAAATGAAACAACAAAATTATGTTCTCGTATATTCAAATTAGAGTTTAACAAGCGCATTAAGTTAATTTAGGTAGTAAATATTTATACTACCTTATACGAAACAACTTTCAAACAATATCATGTGCCAAACGATACAAAAGCATACGAGATGCCTGAACCTGTAATATTTAACTTAATTTCCCAGGCGAGCGGTTCAATTGAAAACTTCCAGCGCCGAAGTTTCTTGAACGGTGCTCACTCAACCAAAGGAACTAGAGTTTATTTATTTATTTAATACCTAAACTATTTAAAAAAAATACCTAATTAAGTATGTAAAATATGTGTAACCATGGAGGGTGTAACAGTGTAACTTTGAACTTTCAAATGCATCTTTCATTTTATGTGGGGTATCTTTCCTGCGGTGTTTATATTTTTTTTGAGTTTTTATCAAATTATCAATACAAATAGGTACCTAGTGTACAAAAGAACTGTTTATCTTATTTTAGAACATAAAAACCAAATAACATTTTATAAGGCAATAAATTTCTAAAGAGCTATTTACTAGTGAAAAGAAAAGCGATGTTATAACATTTCCGCTTGGGGTCCACTCTACCCCTTGCCGCTGTAATGGGGTAATTGTGACCCCGGGGTTATTGATGGCGCTATCCGCCGTCTACTTCCGAAGCTAATGCTTCTACGGGGATGCTACGAGGTCAAGCTTTTCCGTCATTTTAGTTAATTAGCAACGAGATTCCGGATTCTGAAGTATATTTGAGATATTATTATTACGTGATTCGAAAATACGACTAGGTAAAATAATAGTTCTCCCAACCGATTTTCGGTGATGGCGGCCAATCTTCCAGAGATTGGCCAACTGCGCGGGACTAGTTTTTAGTGCCCAAGTGTTTGCGCTACACACAAGTGCACTCTCTATACCTTCAATC
>JARACY010005846.1:0-20035 GCA_029255725.1 Scrobipalpa atriplicella
CTAGGATTCGGACCCTTTTTGATGATAAAATTGATAAATCATTTATTTTATTACTGCTATTAGTTACTATAAGTTTATTTTTTAGAAGCGCTCGTTGGTCAAATGGTTAGTGCTTATTAATTTCTATAACGAATGTTAAGCAACCATCGCCGTGGCCAGGCCATGGATAGGTGACCGGTAGTGGTATTATAACATCTCGAGCGTTTCCGTGCTTCGGAAGGCACGTTAAGCCGTTGGTCCTGGTTAATATCGTAAGCTTTTAGTCGTTAAGCCATGTTAGAGGCCAATGCTTGACCACTAACCTGGCAAAAGCCTAATCTAGGATTGGGTCTGGTTTCCCTTCTGGGTTGCGGAGGTTAGATGACAGACGCTCTGTTTTAAAACCAATACCCTCGTTCAATCCCCTATATTAGGTAGCCGACCCCGTGATGGTACGGGATAAGGCTAGGGAGATGATGATGATGACTATAAGTTTATTTAGAAGAAGAAATATACTTTATACTACACCTATTCGGAAAGTATATTAGTTCTTACTTGAAAAAAGGAAAGAAAGTACGTAAATCCAAGCGAACGAATATGCGGGCGGCAAAAATATATGGGATTTACTTTCTCCCCTAGGGGAGAAAGTATTTTCTCCCCTCCTATTTTTTGCCATTCGCCTGTTTCTAGTTTTGAATTATGAATTTAAAAAAAAAAATAGGAGGGGAGAAAATACTTTCTCCCCTAGGGGAGAAAGTAAATCCCATATATTTTTGCCGCCCGCATATTCGTTCGCTTGGATTTACGTACTTTCTTTCCTTTTTTCAAGTAAGAACTAATATACTTTCCGAATAGGTGTAGTATAAAGTATATTTCTTCTTCTAAATAAACTTATAGTCATCATCATCATCTCCCTAGCCTTATCCCGTACCATCACGGGGTCGGCTACCTAATATAGGGGATTGAACGAGGGTATTGGTTTTAAAACAGAGCGTCTGTCATCTAACCTCCGCAACCCAGAAGGGAAACCAGACCCAATCCTAGATTAGGCTTTTGCCAGGTTAGTGGTCAAGCATTGGCCTCTAACATGGCTTAACGACTAAAAGCTTACGATATTAACCAGGACCAACGGCTTAACGTGCCTTCCGAAGCACGGAAACGCTCGAGATGTTATAATACCACTACCGGTCACCTATCCATGGCCTGGCCACGGCGATGGTTGCTTAACATTCGTTATAGAAATTAATAAGCACTAACCATTTGACCAACGAGCGCTTCTAAAAAATAAACTTATAGTAACTAATAGCAGTAATAAAATAAATGATTTATCAATTTTATCATCAAAAAGGGTCCGAATCCTAGTCGGCGGCGCCGCGCGGCGGCGTTTGACCGGTAAGCCTTGATTACACCTACCGAGTAGAATGGCGAGACAGCTAATCGACGCCTGTTGTATTTATTAGGCCGAGTGCCCAGGCCTAGTTCATTTAACTGTCTCGCCCGTCCACTCGGTACGTGTGATCAAGGCTTTAGTTACCTGATGCGCGGGTGAGCAGTCGTCCTCGTCGTCGGTGCCGCGCGGGAGACGTCCCGGCGACCGCGGCGTCAGCGGGGAGCGGCGCGCTGCCCGTATTGTGTGACTCGTCTACAGAAACAGAACAGAACGCGTCTTATTAAACCATACCTCAACTCAGCACCATGCCGCGTTGAACAGTAGGATGTATTACAATGCGCTTTTACAACGCTGTATTACGGAAACCCTACTTCGTGTCAACACTAAAATGCAGTATGGTTTAAAGCGAGATGTTTCGGTTCGCACGACCGGAAATGCTCCCCGCGTTGAACAGTAGGATGGATTCAATAGATGAGTTAAATGTTACTTGCGCAGAAACCATCCTCGAATTCAACACCGAACAACAGACCGGAATGTGTAAAAATAAACATTATATTTTATTAATGATTACCTTTAAATGGATTTTTATTTACAGTTTATACACTATAAATATAAACAAAATATGGTATCTTTAGTAGGTACACCAAGATTTCACTAAGTTCTTGATCACAAGAGCGTAGTGAAATCAACCTTTATTCACACTACTCGCCTTTGTGCTGAATGCGAGGATGGTTCCCGAGCACTTATTATCTAATGAGCGCTCGGAAACCATCCTCGCGCTCAGCACTAAACTCGAGTAGGGTTTCCGGAGGTAAATGTTACAAAAGTAGATTGTAAACCATCCTACTGTTCAACGCGGTACGCGGTTGAGGTATGGTTTAATAAGACGCGAACAGAACATTGATGAATATTAAGGAGCATTTCATACAAAGAGCTAGGCGAAGCTCGAAGTAAGACTAAGTATATAAAATCATGGGTGTAAGATTCCTCTGTCTATTGACAAAGTGTTGTGAATGCACTTTGGTTGGTTTCACTTACTGTATCATGCGGGTCTGTTGGCTCTTGTATTTTAGGTCCTTGGTACGTTTCTTTTTGTAAGGTCTTGGGGGGCCGAGGGGGGTGGTGTCGGTGGCCCTGAAAATATAATAAACATCGTTACTACCAACACGTAGCGAGATGATAATGAATAACAAATTATTGTTTTCAATAATATTATGAGCTATTAAACAAGTTCACACCTGATATTCCATTTCTGTTTGGACTAATAGCTAATTTTGTGAAAGTTTTTGCCACCGACCAGTCCCCTGCAACAAATCAAATCAAACAAGTTTAGTCACTTTTGCAATGACACATGTTCCTAAAGGAAGGAGAATTAGATTTGGGTACTTTGAATCTCTCGTTGCGTTCGGAATAGTACATTGTTTATCGAGGGGAGAACATGACCGATTCCCACGAGGGTGTAGTTTGAGGCCCGAAGTTGGGAATCGCATTTTCTTCCGAGTTATACATAGTGCTTTATACTACACCTATGAGGAAATAGTACCTACATTACGATATAAGTGCGGTGGGTTGATCATTACAGCCGAGGCGATATTGCTAGCCCGAGCCGTAGGCGAGGACTACAAGAAAGCAGATGCTGTAATTATCAAACCGCACGTATGTCGTACGACGTTTTATAACATATTTGCGAGGAAATAGCTAAAAAATTAAAATAATACAGCGAAAAGAAAAAACGCGCGGAATAATTTTTACTCGTTCACAAATTAGGATGCGCGCGCATCAACGCTTTCTTTTTTAAGCCATAGTACAAAGAAACAAAAACCAGCCAGTATTACTAATAAAGTAAATTAATATTTTTTTTATTTTGTTACAGATATATGGTTGTAATTTATTGTAAAAATTAATTAAATCAAAGAATTAAATGTTTATTTTATTATACTTTATCTCCCAAAGTTAATTTTATTTATAAAATGTTGACCACTTTTGTGCCATAAAAACTCTTTGCTAAGATTTTAAAATCCTTGTAAGATAAAGAACGATATCACCTACATGAGAAGATCTTAAGAACATTTGAAGAGTCATCAATCATCAAATAAAAGCACAAAAAAAAACAAGACCATCATTTCCGCCACTTAACTTATTAAATCTTTCGACAAATATAAGGCTTATTAAAATATATAAATATAAATTTGAAATATTAGGCTTGAGCTGGAGACCTAATACAGCCTAGTCTCAAATTAATGATGTTAAAATCTTTTTTTATTATTAAATAATCACCAGATTTTTTTTATCTGATGCTTTAAAAAGAACATAGAATGCAAACAAATTCAAGGACATAATTATAAATTAACAAGCTTTATCAGTGCACTTTTTATTGCGTTTGGATGCATAGCCTTAATTGTCTCTGCCTAAGTATGGACGACACATTTAAAAAGCTACTTTTTTGCTCTTGTGCATAAAGTTCAACTTTACCTATACCCTGCACGAAGTAGTCTTTTATGTGCATGAGAAGTGAAAAAATGATTTATACTACACCTATTCGGAAAGTATATTAGTTCTTACTTGAAAAAAGGGAAGAAAGTACGTAAATCCAAGCGAACGAATATGCGGGTGGCAAAAATATATGGGATTTACTTTCTCCCCTAGAGGAGAAAGTATTTTCTCCCCTCCTTTATTTTTTTTTAATTCACAATTCAAAACTAGAAACAGGTGGATGCCAAAAAACAAAAAGTTTGTATCTCGAAGCCCACAAAATGATACTGGCCACTTACATTTTTTTGACAGTATGTGCTTTGCTTCATTTGCCTCTTTTATATTTTTGAGTAAAAAATATGGCATAATCAACATGTCCGCGCGAATTCTTTTTCGTTCTTTGATTTATTTGACTTATTTAATGTAAATTAAGTGTTTAGTGTTACTGTATTTTCGATGTAATGTGTAAATATGTGTTTTGTTTGTTTGTGTTCTGTTCGAATGGATGATGATTGATGACTCTTCAAATGTTCTTAAGATCTTCTCATGTAGGTGATATCGTTCTTTATCTTACAAGGATTTTAAAATCTTAGCAAAGAGTTTTTATGGCACAAAAGTGGTCAACATTTTATAAATAAAATTAACTTTGGGAGATAAAGTATAATAAAATAAACATTTAATTCTTTGATTTAATTAATTTTTACAATAAATTACAACCATATATCTGTAACAAAATAAAAAAAATATTAATTTACTTTATTAGTAATACTGGCTGGTTTTTGTTTCTTTGTACTATGGCTTAAAAAAGAAAGCGTTGATGCGCGCGCATCCTAATTTGTGAACGAGTAAAAATTATTCCGCGCGTTTTTTCTTTTCGCTGTATTATTTTAATTTTTTAGCTATTTCCTCGCAAATATGTTATAAAACGTCGTACGACATACGTGCGGTTTGATAATTACAGCATCTGCTTTCTTGTAGTCCTCGCCTACGGCTCGGGCTAGCAATATCGCCTCGGCTGTAATGATCAACCCACCGCACTTATATCGTAATGTAGGTACTATTTCCTCATAGGTGTAGTATAAAGCACTATGTATAACTCGGAAGAAAATGCGATTCCCAACTTCGGGCCTCAAACTACACCCTCGTGGGAATCGGTCATGTTCTCCCCTCGATAAACAATGTACTATTCCGAACGCAACGAGAGATTCAAAGTACCCAAATCTAATTCTCCTTCCTTTAGGAACATGTGTCATTGCAAAAGTGACTAAACTTGTTTGATTTGATTTGTTGCAGGGGACTGGTCGGTGGCAAAAACTTTCACAAAATTAGCTATTAGTCCAAACAGAAATGGAATATCAGGTGTGAACTTGTTTAATAGCTCATAATATTATTGAAAACAATAATTTGTTATTCATTATCATCTCGCTACGTGTTGGTAGTAACGATGTTTATTATATTTTCAGGGCCACCGACACCACCCCCTCGGCCCCCCAAGACCTTACAAAAAGAAACGTACCAAGGACCTAAAATACAAGAGCCAACAGACCCGCATGATACAGTAAGTGAAACCAACCAAAGTGCATTCACAACACTTTGTCAATAGACAGAGGAATCTTACACCCATGATTTTATATACTTAGTCTTACTTCGAGCTTCGCCTAGCTCTTTGTATGAAATGCTCCTTAATATTCATCAATGTTCTGTTCGCGTCTTATTAAACCATACCTCAACCGCGTACCGCGTTGAACAGTAGGATGGTTTACAATCTACTTTTGTAACATTTACCTCCGGAAACCCTACTCGAGTTTAGTGCTGAGCGCGAGGATGGTTTCCGAGCGCTCATTAGATAATAAGTGCTCGGGAACCATCCTCGCATTCAGCACAAAGGCGAGTAGTGTGAATAAAGGTTGATTTCACTACGCTCTTGTGATCAAGAACTTAGTGAAATCTTGGTGTACCTACTAAAGATACCATATTTTGTTTATATTTATAGTGTATAAACTGTAAATAAAAATCCATTTAAAGGTAATCATTAATAAAATATAATGTTTATTTTTACACATTCCGGTCTGTTGTTCGGTGTTGAATTCGAGGATGGTTTCTGCGCAAGTAACATTTAACTCATCTATTGAATCCATCCTACTGTTCAACGCGGGGAGCATTTCCGGTCGTGCGAACCGAAACATCTCGCTTTAAACCATACTGCATTTTAGTGTTGACACGAAGTAGGGTTTCCGTAATACAGCGTTGTAAAAGCGCATTGTAATACATCCTACTGTTCAACGCGGCATGGTGCTGAGTTGAGGTATGGTTTAATAAGACGCGTTCTGTTCTGTTTCTGTAGACGAGTCACACAATACGGGCAGCGCGCCGCTCCCCGCTGACGCCGCGGTCGCCGGGACGTCTCCCGCGCGGCACCGACGACGAGGACGACTGCTCACCCGCGCATCAGGTAACTAAAGCCTTGATCACACGTACCGAGTGGACGGGCGAGACAGTTAAATGAACTAGGCCTGGGCACTCGGCCTAATAAATACAACAGGCGTCGATTAGCTGTCTCGCCATTCTACTCGGTAGGTGTAATCAAGGCTTACCGGTCAAACGCCGCCGCGCGGCGCCGCCGACTAGGATTCGGACCCTTTTTGATGATAAAATTGATAAATCATTTATTTTATTACTGCTATTAGTTACTATAAGTTTATTTTTTAGAAGCGCTCGTTGGTCAAATGGTTAGTGCTTATTAATTTCTATAACGAATGTTAAGCAACCATCGCCGTGGCCAGGCCATGGATAGGTGACCGGTAGTGGTATTATAACATCTCGAGCGTTTCCGTGCTTCGGAAGGCACGTTAAGCCGTTGGTCCTGGTTAATATCGTAAGCTTTTAGTCGTTAAGCCATGTTAGAGGCCAATGCTTGACCACTAACCTGGCAAAAGCCTAATCTAGGATTGGGTCTGGTTTCCCTTCTGGGTTGCGGAGGTTAGATGACAGACGCTCTGTTTTAAAACCAATACCCTCGTTCAATCCCCTATATTAGGTAGCCGACCCCGTGATGGTACGGGATAAGGCTAGGGAGATGATGATGATGACTATAAGTTTATTTAGAAGAAGAAATATACTTTATACTACACCTATTCGGAAAGTATATTAGTTCTTACTTGAAAAAAGGAAAGAAAGTACGTAAATCCAAGCGAACGAATATGCGGGCGGCAAAAATATATGGGATTTACTTTCTCCCCTAGGGGAGAAAGTATTTTCTCCCCTCCTATTTTTTTTTTTAAATTCATAATTCAAAACTAGAAACAGGCGAATGGCAAAAAACAAAAAGTTTGTATGTCGAAGCCCACAAAATGATACTGGCCACTTACATTTTTTGGCAGTATGTGCTTTGCTTCCTTTGTCTCTTTTATATTTTTAAGTAAAAAATATGGCAAAATCAACATGTCCGCGCGAATTCTTTTTCGTTCTTTGATTTATATGACTTATTTAATGTAAATTAAGTGTTTAGTGTTTTCGATGTAATGTGTAACTGTATTAATATGTGTTTTGTTTGTTTGTGTTCTGTTCGCATGGATGATGACACTTCAAATGTTCTTAAGTTATCTTCTCATGTAAGTGATATCATTCTTTATCTTACAAGGATTTTTGATTATATTTTCCTCATAGGTGTAGTATAAAGCACTATGTATAACTCGGAAGAAAATGCGATTCCCAACTCGTGTGTATTGAGGCCCTCAGCTGCGCTTCGGGCCTCAAACTACACCCTCGTGGGAATCGGTCATGTTCTCTCCTTGTTAAACAATGTACTATTAACAAAATTTGTTTCAGTCAATGCAATACTGCAACTTGCCGTCGCTGCCCCCGGCGGTGGACCGCGCGCTGAAACCCCGCCATTCCAGTATAGGACACATTAACCATCTTCTGGGACAGGTATGTTATTTTTAATTAAGTATATCATAAGCATATCAAGTATATTATACAAAATACTTGTTTTTTAAATACACCTGAGGTAGCAAAAAGCAGAGGCGTAGCTGTATGTATGTTATATTATAGTATAATCTGTACACGTGAAACATTAAACAACCCTTATAAACTTGTCAGACGCGGCGACACGACCTTTGTCTGGGTCGTTGACGCTCTGCCTACCCCATAAGGAATACAGGCGTGATATGTGTGTGTATGTGTTTGAAACATTAATACGTTTGCTAATTTGCCACACTTTTAGAACATTGTGTTTTGCTTGTTTCTACCTTAAAAGGATGTATAGAAATACAACTTCGTATGAAAGTTTTCATTTTTAAACTTGTTATTCGACTCTTAAACCCTAGTAAAACCCAATATACGTAAAACTGAATTTACCGGACTCATTATACCTAATTTGTTATTTCCGCAGACAACGTTGCAGCTTACTTCACATAGTGATTTGAAATCAGACGCCTTACAATACTTAGATTTGGATCTTCATTCATCAAAACCTGCTCCGGTGAAGGTAAATTTTGATTAATGTAGTTTTATTTAATACATACCATTAGCTAGCTTTATGCCCCGCGATTTCACTCCGGCTGTACAGGCATAGACATTTGGAAAGAGAGACCTTTAACAGTCGTTGTTTGAAAGTGATAAATAACGCTGTACAAAACCGAACGTAGCTGATGTGCAATATTTATGGTATTTTACAGCACCTACAGGGTGTGACTGATAGGGGTTGCTCAGTCAACGAAACTGACATGAAATTCATCATCATCTAATCTAGGGGATTGAACGAGGTTACTGGTTTTTACACAGAGCGATTGCCATCTGAGGTCAGAACCTCCGCAACCCAGACCCAATCCTAGATTAGGCCAGAGTTTTCAAGCCGCCAATGCTTAGCACTGGCCATACGGTATTAAACGATATTAACCGGGATCAACGGATTAACATGCCTTCCGAAGCACGGAAAAAGCGCCGAATAAACGTACATATTGAAATTCGAAAAACGTGGTGGGATTTGAACCACGAACTCGCTCAGGAGGCAGCGGCCCTATCCACTACACCATCGTGCGCTTATGACAGGAAATTCTTTCAGGAAATAAAAATAATAATGATTCCTCCTCAATCAGTGATCCCCTCGATCCGACAACTTTTATGGAAAAGCCAACAATTTTTTTCTTTTCATTTCTTGAATATCCTGATGAAAGTTGTCCAGTTTTGATGACTGAGCAACTTCTATCAATTGCGTATAGCTGACAACTGACTGTCCCTTACACCTGGTATCTTTATGGTAGCAGGTGGAGGCGCCTGTGAAGAAGAGGCCGGACGTCGGTCACGGGCACGGCAAGTCGCTGTCGGCGGTGGAGGCGGACTGCGCGTACAAGACCGTGGACTTCCTCAAGACAGAGGCCTTCAACATCACGCGCCAGGACGCCGAGGCTTCCAGAAACAACCACCAGTAAGACGCTGCAAACTACATTCACCACCACGCGAGGACATCTAGTGATTTTATTTATACAAGGTGTAAAAATATTACAGCGTTCCTTTATACCAAGTAATTTATTAGTGATATACAACAAAAAAACACACAATAAATAAAAATAAGAAGTCATTTCAAAAAATTGGTTATCTGTAAGGTCGGTTTACTGTATTTTGTATGGCATCGGCTCGAGCGTAACGGGACAATCCGCGTAACGTTATATTGCCGCGAACGTTACATTGGGTCATCCTTTTTCGTGCGTGCAACCGGCGTTCATCGATTTATTAGACGTTGTAATGTCAAAGACTTTTTTTTATCAAATTCGTAAAACAAACGAATACCCATCCCTAGGTGTAAGTCTGTGGTTTTCTTGTTACCGTCTTGCAAAAAAAAAAAAATTCGTGTAATGTATACCTATTGTATGTTTTGTGTCGTATAATTATCACAAATTGTAAAGGAACGCAGTACTTCTTTACACCCTGTATATAACGGGTGGCTTCCTGCAATTTGATAAGAGGTCATTCAACGAAACTGAATAACATATACCATGGTAAAAGAATATGACATTTACAAGGAAATTCTTTGAGAAAAAGGAAAAAAATCCGTATACAAAATGTCTTCTGTGATCTGATAATTTGTATGGTAAAGTGGACTTCTGTTTAATTTCCTAAAATAACTTCCTAATGAAAGTTACGTTGACCGAACCAATTTTGTGAGAAGCTGTCGCTTACATCATGTATTGTATATATGATGTAAGATTGTAAACATCCACCCATGGGCGTACCGAGGGGGAGGCAGCTGAATTTTGTTTTCCCCTACTATCAGATTTTGTATATCCTAGTAGTGATTTGCTCCCCCCCTGGCCCAAAACCGAGTAGTGATTTGCTATCAGTTCTTGATTGATGAGTTCTTTTACGCGCACTTATTGAATTTGGAACGTTCCGCGCCACAGAATATATAATAATCTTAGAGATCGAATTCAAAATATGGTATGAATAAACACTAACTGGATCGACTGTGCGACGGCTGATTGAAAAAAAAAAAACGCACGAACTATGGCTCGTAGGCATTGTAGGCAGTTTTATAGGGAGCCCGTGTTTTCGACTCCGTTTACGAATTATTAGATATTTAAAATGAGGTCTTCTAGCCGTGAAAGTACCTATAAGATTCTTGTTCTATAATATTTACAGCTACAAGTATTGGTAAGGCGCCTTTTTTTCTCATAGATGGGGATGAATTAATGTAGTGTGTACTCAGGAGCAAAAATATTTTTGGCTCGGGCGATGTACTTTGAATTCCCCACTACGTTCAGGATTCTACTTAAGAATCCCTCACTCCAATCTGGATTCAAAAAACGCCCTTACCTTAAAATTATTATTTTGCTCCCACATCTACTATTTCTCCCACTTGCTAAACTACGTCTAGGTTCCAATTTTACTCGACCGTACATTGCTTGATTTCAGGTCTCAGCAGCAATGTACTTTTTTCCCACTTGCTCGGAAATAGAAAATTAATAAAAAAGAAACCGTACCTACACTCACTCTTTTCGGTCCAATGTACGTTTTATTATTAAACGATAAACAAGTGTTATTCATATTGAATATTTGACACGGCTTACTTGTTTGTTGTGAGACAAGGCTAGTGACTCGACGTTTCGACGATATACGTTGGTCTTCCTCAGGAGCTCGGAGTTGACACACCACCGCACGTCAGGCGTGATCTCCGACTGCGGTTCGCGGCTCGCTGTGCTCGCGCCGACGGCGCTACAGGTGGCGCTGGTGTCGACACAAGCTCAGGTTCTTGTGTTGTTGGAATATCGTTTAGCAAAAGGTTCAAACACACGTCGAGGCACAAACCTTGTCTCACAACAAACAAGTAAGCCGTGTCAAATATTCAATACCACTGTACGTTCGTGACCAGCAGTTTCACAAAACTAATTTATAATAAATTTTAAATTTCATAATATTATGGAGGAAGTTTAATGTTTGTTTTTAAGTGTGTTCTTATTATTTCTTCGCGAATGAGAGAAAAGTACTATACTAGTCTCGGCCTAAATAGCAATTTATGGTCGGGTCTCAAGGCCTCGACTGGTCGACTCATGCTTCATTTCGGACCTGTACAGTAATGTACTATTAATATAACGTGTAGATATGAAGGTATTTTTGTTATAGGTTTAAAATAAAGAGTTTCGCTTGATTACCTGCGAAATGTAGGCGGGTACGGCGCCGTCCGATCCGATACGTGTGCCATCCATCGGAAATATATTATTTATTAGTTCTTATCTTAATTAGACGTCATCCTAAGGTTTTTCAATTTAAATTTAAAATATTTAATAAATAAATAAGGCATTGCAAGTTCCCGAGATAATAGAAATAGTTCAGCACAAAAACATTATTAGCCTGGTGCAAAGAGGCCTGGTTGCTATAACCTTTTTTCGAGCTACATTGGGAGATTTTTTTGCGACTGAAAACGATGAATGGATTATCAAAACATTATTATTGTTTACATACTGGCCTCAATTCACGCCGTCCAGTTACTAATTCTAATTCTTAGTAGCGCTGTCACTTTCTTAACTTTGACATAAGAACAGGATAGCAAACAAATACGTGAGTTTGACATTTCTTATCTGACATAAGACTGCTTAAATTAAGTAAAATTAGTGAGCACGCTCTATGGTCATTCCTTATTTAAAGCGCCGTACGTCAAATTAAGAATGTCAAAGTCACGTGTTTGTTTGCTATCCTGTTCTTATGTCAAATTTAAGAAAGTGACAGCGCTACTAAGAATTAGAATTAGTAATAGTGCGTCCTGAATTAGCACCACTGTCAAGAAATCCACTTTTCCAGGATTTTCACGATATCTAGAGCTTTGTTCCTTGTCCTCGCCAGTCTTTTAGATATGCGTCACGCCTAAGTTTTTACACTCATCCGTATTCGATTCGTATCCAATTCTTATCCGATTTGGCCTTCCTAGTAAATGTATGACAGCTTGTGTTGCATCCATATCCATTTTATATAGATTTTTTACATATACGAATTGGATACGAACCGAATACGGAGCAGTGCAAAAACGCCCTAATTCTTTTAGATTTTAATTAATTATACGTTACCTCTTTTGATGATCATCACACTCATCGATCACGTCCTCTTTAGAATACATAGGTAATGTTTCGAGTTCAGACGTAACATTGTTATCTATTAATTGAGAGCATAACTTTAATCAATCTTAGCTAAAATTCTTGCCGGCCCTTTCTGTTCTCTCATGATAGAAACTGGCGGATGACAATTTTTAGTAAAGATTTAGTGATTTTGGGCGCTACCGATTGCTCCCTATATCCGAGAGTAAGACGCCGCGCCGGTGAATTGAAATATTTTTGTTACCAACTCATGCAAGAAACTGTGAACCGAGATACCTACATAATAATGCTGATTTGTCTGATTTTATTTCTAGTTTTACCTAAATGGCGCTGGAATTTTAGGGGCGAGCTTAAGAATCTATAGTCAAAATTATATTAATTTTATACGTCTACAGCCTTCATTTTTCTTTGTGATTAACATATGTTACGCACAATCCCCGAAATCGCTCATTGGCCCGAAAAAAGCGACACTTCGCAGATTGTGCATTGCAAAACAGCCAATCCGCGAAATGTCCTTTCATATCGGCCAATGAGCGTTGTAAAGCAACCATTCCGCGAACTGGCAAGCATCAAACGGCCAATTATGTTATAGCCTCGACAATCTCTTAAATTTTAGGACTATTCATAACTAATGCTTAAGAGACTATATTATATAGCTTTTTGAAAGCGTATCTACAATGTAAGTTTACTACAAAAGTAAATACCTATTAATTAATAATAATTAGATAACTACAAATGATGACTGTATTATTAAATTGAATATTCTTTAAATAAACTCTTCGCTCGTTTACCATACACGTATTTTAATACCCCTTATTTATTCATTAGGTGTAATGCACCACTTGCATAAACTATTATTATTAATTAATCCATTTAATGTTCGATGAGGTGATCGTGTGGTGTGCGGGACCAACCCTGGGAGAGGCAAAATAACTATACCAACATTTAGAAGTAGTCTTAAAACAATTGTAGAAACAATCCAGGAATTTGAAGAAGTTGTAATTAAAAAAATACAGCCCTTTAAGTGTGGTCACAAAGTGGTAAATACGACAAACTACGAGGTTTTAATTGTGGTCGAACCACATAAATCGAAAAACGTTTTTCGTCGATATTTCTTTATTAAATCAATTAATCCGTATTTTACTCAGTTAAGAATTTAGTAGAACTCGTAAAGCAAGTTGTAAAATGAAATTTAGCAAATACATCGCACCAATTTTGTAATAGCGACATTTAAATATGGTCTCTCGCACTACACATTGGGCCCGATTCGTAACCATTCCGACTTAACTAAATCTCAACAAAAATTATTGCCATCCCATTCTGTTCTCTCATGATAGAAAGTGACAGGTATGGACTTATATTAGTTAAGTGACGTATTTTGCAACCACGAATTGCTGCCATTGTCTTTTATATATACCTGTTATAATATAACTAATACACTAAAGGAATACTAGAAACTAAAATGTATTCACGTTTTAATAGTAAATTACTACTAAATAATTGAAAACATAAAACATAGATTCATTACCTAATTAGCGATAAAATCATCTCTCGTTAAAAGTACGAATATGCTCTATGTAGGGCATAGGGTGACCACACCGTCAAACCAAACTGTAGAATCCATGACACATCACTATTTTAGAGACTTTTCATTGTAACCTTGTCGAATTATCCTTTCTTGCCAGAGAAATATTTTTTTGAAATATAATTTATTCTAAAAAGTCGTAAGTCACAAAGTTCGTCCATGTGTAACTTTTCCCTTTGCCGAGAACCTTGTGCCAAGAACAAAAAAAAAGTGACAACTTGATTGATTGTCAGTTTTTTTTTTTCGTAAGTATGCATAGGTAATAGGCAAAGGATATTGTGACAGAAAATCGAACTCTGTCCAAAAAATAATTTGTTTTTAAGAACATGAAGCGAAAAAACAGTCGTGACCTTGAGACTTTACGTGAAACAAAGTTATAGTTCCTGGCAATCAACTTGACAAGGAATGACATAGTTTGCGCATCAGAAATTAAATCTTAAAGTCAAGCGTTTAAGTGTGCGTTTAGATAAGTAAATTTTCCCTAGCTACCTCAAGAACTTTGCCGGTAAGTATACCTCAGTGGGTTGGTTGTTTGTTTACTATGTGTGCGCTGAAGTCAGGATCACTCAGCGTCTCCTTCAGCGGTTTCACATTCACACCCGGTTTTTTCTCTACATGCTTGACACTGCTTGCTTATATAATTATAATTACGTACGTAGTTTTAGCTTATGTTACTTATTATAAATACATTAGGTAGCGTTTGTCCAATCAACGAGATTTACTGTGAAGAAATCAATATAGTCATCAGTGGAAGAAATCCTCCGCCGCTTCAATTTTATACTTAGTTTTGTAGGGTGACTATGACTAATTGAACGATGCTGATATTCACAATAATTCAAATGACGATATTTTAGACTGGGATTTTTACATTTATATGAATTTATTTCCGAAATTTTTCGGGGCCCTTCATAAAAAAATTTCCTCATTGACTGCGGTATAAGTCACATTACATTTAGGTACGCCAGTCAAAATGTACAATCAGAAAAAAAATGACGGATATGCGCATGTATCTACGATTTCTTTCATATGTTGTTAGCAACCCTGAAAACCGTGTGCAACCGGTCATTTAAAAAAAAACAGCTACTTTAAGTAAGTAAGTAAGTAAGTAACTCTTTATTGCACACAAAAAATATAAACATACACAAAATCAATTCCAGTAATAATGCGCGCAAAGGCGGCCTTATCGCTTAGAGCGATCTCTACCAGACAACCTTTGGGTAGAGGAGATTAGTATTGAAACAGAGCAGTGCATAAACTAAACAGAAGAAAGGTTAATTAAACTTAATAATAATAAATAAATAATAATATAATAATAAATAGCTAAATAGGTAGGTACAATAGATACATATTCATACATACTAATATTAAACACGTGAAATAGATACACAAATAAATACATACTATATTATATTATACATACATACTTATGACTTTAGAGGATACTTATTTGCATTTTACCTGAGAGAGATAATGCTGATATACCTTAAGTAATGGTGATATACAGTAAGCGTTTTTATTAGGATTATTTTTTTTACCTAAAACACTTGTCTATTATTTTCTAATCATTAGCCTAAATACAAAATTGGAAGATCCTAACTTCAAAATTGACAGAGTTTCATACAAACTTTCATCCCCTGTTTAACCCCCTTAGGGGTGAAAAAATACAAAAATTCTTTCTTACTGGAAGGCTATAAAAGGAATCTGCTGTTCAAATTTCTTGATTCTAGCTTTAGTACTTTAGGCTTCGCGTTGATGATTTGGAAAAAATGATTTCTTGGCAAACAATGGACGTAGAGACGTCTAGTTTGATTTATTTAGTATCAAATTAAGTAATCTTTATAAAGGTAGAATAAATAAATCCTTTAAACGCTTCCTTAAAGTTTGTATATATTTATTTTTATCACGGAAGTAACACATGGTTTTCAGGGTTGCGAAATTCGGTCTTGACTACTCTCATGCAAGTTTCCGATTTCGATGAACATTTTGACTGGCCTAATTACACTACACCCAGTTTCAGTTTCAGGGTAATTACATTTCTGAAACAACAGTCGATGATAGATGAGCTCAATGGTATGTCGTGACGTTCTCAAAATTATATCCGATTCGACTGTAATACCATGGACGACTGTAATATTACCGTAGGAATACAATAAACTACCGCACATCACATTATATTTCACTGTTTTAAAATCTAATAATAATTCGAATGGTATCTTGTAAATTTTATTCAGTCTACCTACCGTATGAGCGTAAATAGATTTTTTTGTTTCAGTTTTATTCCGCAGCATCATCTTATCGCCTTATTATTATATTTATTAACCCATGACTATAGGTATGTATACCATGGCGTAATAATAAAATACTACGTAATTATACTAACTTAACGTCACAATAGGAATAGGTAACAGGGCACTTATTACACAGCCCAAAAGTTTGTACCCAAACTAGTACGTTACTTACAGACATGATGATGCGATTAGCGTGTCTCTAGGTATATTTTATACCCATTTGAATACATACTTATTATTTGCTACCTCTACGGGAAGTAGACGAAATAACTCATATAGGTAACTCACTAGGTACCTACCTATTCATATTTTTGTGTAAACAAAGAAAGGCTTTCAGTCAGACCTACGCAGAATTACGTAAGATACTGCACGGCTCGGCGCCGGGCGCGGGCGCGACGGCAGGCAAGGCAAACCTCAGCAAAAGGGTACAATAGACCAAAGTGGAACACCGAGTAGTACTACCTATTTTCACAAGAGGTCGCCAGACGTCACTCCAAAATCATTACCCAAAGCTAACGTAACATTTTGCACTCTAGGCAGGTTTCTTGTGTAGATTTAGGCGCGAGTTTTAGGGGATCAGAAAACATTTTTGGAAAGTGCCTAGGAAAGGAATGCAATATTTACTACACGTACATATCTCTACCGGGTGTAGAGACAGCTTCTCGCAAACTGACGGGGGTTGCTCAGTCAACGAGACTGAATAACTTTCACTAAAAAATTCTTTCTCAGGAAATGACAATAAAACTGACTTTAAAGAAACTGACTTGAAAGTTGATCAGTTTCATGGGTAGATTCACACATTTCAAGATGTTATACCCTTTCTGTTACATGTTGAATAAGAACCGAAATATTAATAAGATTAGGATTTTATCCACATTGTTTTCCCCGTCTAGGGACATCACATCAGACATGGGTATAGAGAAGAAGAGGACATAGGTAAAGGTGTCCGGAGCCATTATATTAATTAGGTAAGTTAATTTTATTTCATCGCAGCGATTTTCGACCAACCCAAGATTATTTCTCCTGAGTTATCATGGTAAGCAAAAGGGACAATATTACCTACATACCATTCCATTAGATTACACATAATTAGTATGACACACTGCAGTGGAGATGGAAGAATGGTACAGAAGATTAGGTAGGTTCTTACCTACGAATAAAATAAACGCGAATGATACAAAAACAAATATGGGCTTTTAGCAGCTAGATGGCGCTGTCGTGTCAGATTTCCGGAACAAATCATTTACAATATGGACAAGCCGGGCAAAAGCACCAATATTTTTCCAGGTGCTAGTTAAGTACCAAGCTTTAATTTTTTTTATTATAATATCCATGACCACCTCCGTCGGCCATCTTGGATTTTATGGCGGCATTCTTTTTATATGAAAAATTTGTTTTATTTTGAAGTGAGGATCTTCCAAATTTGTGTTTAGATTAGAATAAAGGTTAGACTGCACTAGGAGCGACGCGGCACTGCAGCAGCGGCGCGACACGGCGCGGCAATGTCAATGGCAGTGGTAATAACAGAAATGAAAACCTGACCTAAATCTAAGGCTAAGGTCAGCAACCTGCGAAACGTTCGGCGGCCGAACCTTCGTTTTTACGCGGATTATGTTCGGCGCGGTGAATGACGATTAATAATAAGGCGCTATATACCTATACGGGGTGGAAGGGACAGCGTCCCGCAAACTTATAGGGTTGCTCAGTCAACGAAACTGAACAACTACCACCAGGATTTTTTTTTCAGGAAATGAAAATAAAAATTTGCTTTTTCATACAAAATGACCACATTGATCAGACATTTGTATGGAAAAGCAAAATTTTTTTTTCATTTCCTGAAAAAATAACCTGGTGATATGTGTTCAGTATCGTTGACTGAGCAACCCCTATCAGTTTGCGGACGCTGTCCCTTACACCCAGTATAAGGAGTTATTACCATACAGGGTGTTAGGTTAGTGGTAACCGTACAGGGTGTTATAGGTAATGTGCGCTCGACTGAAACCTTCCGCTGGTGTGTTGTATGTAGGCAATGTAAAACCAGTCAGGCGTGTTGAACGGAACCTTCGGCGTCGAACATTACGCAGGTGTGTTGCTGCCCTAAGTGTGTTATTTATATGTATCGATTAACAGTGAATCAGATATTTATTGCATAACCACACAAATACCTTACCTAGGTACGTCTTTCTATTATAATTCATATTTTTGCTAGCCAAACGACTCTTTGGACCCTGGAAATAAAGTGCCTAAAGAAACAAAGTATATTTATATACCTACCTACTTATAAGTAGTAGCATGTACAAATAGTACCTACCTACGAAATATATAATATATTATTTTTATGAATCATTTTCTATTCTCTCTAGTTTTTAAGTTAAAAAAAAATCTAAATTACGTTTTCTTTTTTAGTTTTTTTTCTACTGTTACGTTATATGCAATATGCATTTATAAGAACCACGTACTTACCTACTTGTCTACTACATAAATATTACTAGCAGATTTTAATGGGGGAGCACGTAAGCGAAGTTTTATTGTCGGTGCGCGCAGCTGCGGCGTAGAGAGGAGTTACGGTCTATTGTAGAAATACGAGAGTCGTAGCATTACGAGCTCGTGTGCGTGTCGCATTCATAATGTATCCCAGAGGAACGATGCTGCAATGCTGTGCTGCACACTGTCTGAGAGCAAGAAGTGCTCCCCTGCTGAACCCTTTGTCATGCTTCACAATCTTCACATCTATAGAAGTATTCTTTAGTGTATTAGTTATATTATAACAGGTATATATAAAAGACAATGGCAGCAATTCGTGGTTGCAAAAATACGTCACTTAACTAATATAAGTCCATACCTGTCACTTTCTATCATGAGAGAACAGAATGGGATGGCAATAATTTTTGTTGAGATTTAGTTAAGTCGGAATGGTTACGAATCGGGCCCAATGTGTAGTGCGAGAGAGACCCATATTTAAATGTCGCTATTACAAAATTGGTGCGATGTATTTGCTAAATTTCACGATATCTAGAGCTTTGTTCCTTGTCCTCGCCAGTCTTTTAGATATGCGTCACGCCTAAGTTTTTACACTCATCCGTATTCGATTCGTATCCAATTCTTATCCGATTTGGCCTTCCTAGTAAATGTATGACAGCTTGTGTTGCATCCATATCCATTTTATATAGATCTATTTTACATATACGAATTGGATACGAACCGAATACGGAGCAGTGCAAAAACGCCCTAATTCTTTTAGATTTTAATTAATTATACGTTACCATCTTTTGATGATCATCACACTCATCGATCACGTCCTCTTTAGAATACATAGGTATTGTTTCGAGTTCAGACGTAACATTGTTATCTATTAATTGAGAGCATAACTTTAATCAATCTTAGCTAAAATTCTTGCCGGCCCTTTCTGTTCTCTCATGATAGAAACTGGCGGATGACAATTTTTAGTAAAGATTTAGTGATTTTGGGCGCTACCGATTGCTCCCTATATCCGAGAGTAAGACGCCGCGCCGGTGAATTGAAATATTTTGTTACCAACTCATGCAAGAAACTGTGAACCGAGATACCTACATAATAATGCTGATTTGTCTGATTTTATTTCTAGTTTTACCTAAATGGCGCTGGAATTTTAGGGGCGAGCTTAAGAATCTATAGTCAAAATTATATTAATTTTATACGTCTACAGCCTTCATTTTTCTTTGTGATTAACATATGTTACGCACAATCCCCGAAATCG
>JARACY010005847.1:0-20034 GCA_029255725.1 Scrobipalpa atriplicella
CTTCATGCTGGCCTAATTTTTCAATGTCTGCTAATATTTAAATATCTTCATCTGTCTTTTCCCCTTCTCACCTCAGGCTCAGAGACCAGCTTTTTGTCAAAAAGAATGTTTTTTATTGTAGATCTTTTTTGTTTTATTTCTACCTTGACCTCAAAGTGAAGTAAGATAGGTATGCTAGATAATAATCTTGAAATACATTTATCACTTTACCAACCAACTAGAAAGTAAGGTTGAAGTGTAGCCTTTGGGGCACTATAGAAAAGGACAAAAAAAAATTTTAGGTGGTCAATTTTGTTTAAAAATTTTCTAAGACCAAAGTAAAATTAAAGTAAAATTGCAGTATGCAAGGTTTTCCAAAACTTGTACCATTTTATCTGATAACTATTTCCCATCTCTTCTAATTAATTAGTCTTTCCTGTTATTTTAATATGACATTGTTGTAACAAGGTTGAGATGTTAATTGGTCATTTGACCACCACTCTAATTTATTTTGCTCATGGGAGAAATACAACATTTGTTCATGATATTTTGTAAAAAAAAATTGTTAGTCAAAAAACTAAAATGTAAGTAACAATGTTCATAGGCATTTTAAGGCAACCCTGAAGGAGGTCAATGAACTCATGAAACTAAATAGGTCCCCAAAGACACTCTCATACAAAACAGCTAATAAATTTACAATACAGGTGTAAAAAATTAGCCGATCAAATTTTAGAATGTGAACATACCCATGAAACTGAACAACTTTCCCCAAGAAACATTAGTCTTAAAATGAAAAAAAAAATGGTTCTACCAAGGTTCTACCATACAAATGGTATCAGTGGCTTCAGTCATTAATATGAGTGGGCCAAGCTTTTTTCATATTTCGACCTATATACCTGGGGGAAAGTTGTTCAGTTTCTTGGGTATAGTAAAGTTTGACCAGCAAATATTTTTACTCTCCTATACCATTGCCTCCCAATGCCATTTACTCTTCTGTGCTCCTGTAGATACTCATTTATTTTGAAAAATGTCTAGAAAAAATAGTCAATTCTCACAAGAGTTTTCTTTATGAATGTTAATTTTAATCTTGTATTTTATTAAGGGATTTGAGGGTGTTCCAGTAGCAGGAACGTTATCAGTAGTCTTCGCTATCTCTTTCTTACTAACGAAGACAAGTATCTTGCATTTCGTTCTAAAAGTATGAATTCAATGGAACACTAGTAGAAAATGTCAAATATATTCAAAATATTTTCTTTCTTTGTTTCCTGTTATAATTAGATAATTCTCATTTAATGGTGCGTATTTGGGTATTAGTGAGCAAAATAGTACTAAATTACTAAGTTCTACATTTAGATCTAAGTCGGAACACCCCAGAGAAGTCATAACTTATCGTAGAGACGATATGCAATCTTTCGCAGTGATTTGTTGATTTCTGTGTGTATAATTATTGTTAAACAATGGGGAATCAGCTTGTGGGCGTCGCTCCATCGCAGATCTATCCCGTGGAGCACTACCTGAGCGATCATGTGGACCTCACTTTCGATCAGAGGTAAATAAATGCAACCCTTTCGCATTGCATTGTGTGGTGATTTTTGATCAGCTGTTTGTCGTTTGGTGGTACAGAAAATTATTTAATTAGTGCTAACACATAAAAGCTAGATTTATGCAAGGCTTTTAGTATAAAAAATATTGATAGGTACTCAATGTCTGTTCTACTATAAAATATGAGATCAACTTTATTATAATGTAAAATATGGGTGATATATAAAATGCCCGAAATAAATGACTATTTATTTATTTTATCAATGTTTTTACTTGGTCTTTGAGTGTGTACAATGTACCTTCCTACATAGTTCATAAAATTGTTCTTTGGTGCTAAAATGAATATACAAAAAGTATATATATTTTTTTAACAGTCTCATAAGTAAAGTAATCAAAATCACACCTTTCTTCCAGCCTGGGTTCCACCCGTTTTCTCAAGGTGGCCCGTGCCAGGTCCCGCGAAGGCCTGGTGGTGGTCAAGGTGTTTGCTGTCCACGACCCGTCGCTGCCTCTCGCCGAACACAAGGAGAGGATATTGAAGATCAAGGAACAGCTGGCTTCCGCGTTCAACTGTCTGCCTTTTCAGAGAGTTATTGTGAGTATTTCAGACGAAAATGTGGAAATTAATAACATGGATATTTAAATTAAGTGAAGAATTATACCCGTGTATACTTAAAGCATCATCTGGGTCCAATACTAAGAAAAACTTGAGCTGTTTTTTTTTGTTTTTCGGTGTATTCCTAAATCAGGGCTTGTTTCCTGGGTGACTAATAAAAAATTCAAAACGTTCATACTTAAAACTGATGGATAAAATAATGTGGGTCTCATTCATCATTTTAAAAAAAAATGCTTATTATATTTAATAATCGAGTTAAAAATGTAAAAGTTGTTGATTTGAGTAGTATTTCCGAGGAGTTCAAGAGGAGTCAACGAGGAGTGACATCATACCTCGCGATTTTCATACAAATAAGCGTTTTTGACATTTCATAAAAAGTTGCTGATTTGACAAGTAGGAAACAAGCGGATTCCACATTTTAAAGCTATTTTCGGGCAGTGACTATGAAGAAGAACTAGAAGGCCTACTTAAAACCCCTATATTAACATTTCTTCGTCTTAAACCTAGTGACAACCAGCATGTCCTGAGTACTAAATCATAAAATTTTATACTGCAACTGATCTACATATCATTATCCTTACAGCTAACAGACAAAGCAGGTCTCCTAATGCGAGAGTACTGCAAGTATAGTGTATATGACCGTATGTCCACCAGACCGTTCCTTACAATTCTTGAGAAGAAGTGGATCACGTTCCAAGTGCTGTATGCTTTACACCGGATGCATAAACTGTCTATATGCCATGGAGATATCAAGGTAAGATGTACCATCCCGTCACTACTGCGATACACATGTCATTACAATCTATAGCACGACCACTGACTAAAAAGACTGAAGAGAGAAAGACAGAAGATGGAATATGAGAAGGGTTTATGGACTTCCTATAAGCCCTTCTCTATGGTACAGTCAGCAAAGGAGATATCTTTGCAGGCCCGCTCGAAACGGATGAGATTATTTCAAGAAATTATTTAAGGATTTCCATGAAATTTTGTATGTTTGCACAATTGATTTATTGCAACAAATATACAAAATTTCATGACAATCGATACATAATTTCCTGAAATAATCTCATCCGTTTTGAGCGGGCCTGCAAAGATATCTCCTTTGCTGACTGTACCTCTAGGGCAGGTCTTTATTCACTGGTCAGGCTATAAAATTGTCCTCAATTTTTGTGAGATGTGGCGAAGGCGCCTTTTGCGAGGCGATTTACGCTCTGCCGACGCCGTAAGGGATAATCGCGTGATTTTATGAATGTATGTAGGTGTGACTTGGTATTTCAAATAAAACCCAATAATTTGTGTGTAGTTCAAGCTGTTATATGGTAAATGTTTTATTCTAATATTTTCTGTTTTTGGCTAGTTTATTTAGCTATGTCCCTGATGAGAGATTTCATCTTCATCATCTAATTAGCTATTAGGTTATCTAAGAACTTCCAAGTTAACACAGAATGTTAATCAAACAGAAAAACTTCCTAAAATGTACCACAATTTTAAAGTATGGTGTTATTTGTAGCTTCTACTCTATAAAAGCAATACTTCCCCTTCCATATATCATTCGTTTTTTAAAGAGTCCATTTTATTTTCAGTTGGAAAACATAATGGTAACCTCTTGGCTATGGGTTCTGTTGACGGACATAGCATCCTTCAAGCCGACGTTCTTACCGGACGACAACCCGGCGGATTTCAGCTACTTCTTCGACACGTCGCGCCGCCGGCTGTGCTACGTGGCGCCGGAGAGATTTGTTAGAGCGCCCGACCCGGCTAATAGACCTGTGGTAATTAATAAAATATATTATTTCGGCCTGGCCAGAAGCACACTGGCCAGGGTTGCCATCCGTCCGGGTTTCCCCGGATTTGTCCTAGTTTGGTGGACCAAGGACGTTAACCCCAAAAGGTTGGTTTTCTAAAAAGCGTCTGGTTAGACCCGGGTCCCAGACCCGGTAGTCTTCATGAAATTATACTATTGATTAAATTTTCGTGAAGTGTCGTGCTCGCTTCGCTTACGTAACTTATTGATTAGATTTTGGCGTAGTGTCGCGCTCGGTTCGCTCGCGTAACGTATTAATTAAGTTGTCGTGAAGTCTCGCGCTTGCTGCGCTCGCTCGCGTAACGTATTGAGTCAATTTTCGTATAGTGTTGCGCTAATTTCGCTCGCATGACATATTGATTCAAAGTTTATTCATTACAATCTGATTTTACAGAGTGACGACAGGTCTGGTGGACTGTTACTGAGCGAATCTCCGTGCAAAGTTGGCGAACTAGTTCCTAGCATGGATATTTTCTCGGCGGGGTAAGTCTATAGGCAGTTTATAGTATTTCCTAGTAGATATTTAAATAAAGGTGATGTCTTTTAATCGAAGAACATGTTTCTAAATTATTTTTAGCTTTTAGATATGAAAACACGGTGAAATAATAGTTTTGGTAATTGTAATTTAGCTAATTTGCTAACATTTATAACTTATTTTAGTAAAGTGTTTTTTAAATAAAAGGACATGAAAAATTGTTTACCTTTCGCTTTATTTACGTACCTACCTGGAAATACTATAGTATTAGTTTTAATCTTTGTTTACTCTTAGGCCAGTTGCAATCGACTGGATCAACTTTTTAATTGCTACAAGATATTTTTTTTTATCAATAACTTTTTTCCCTTAGGTTTTAATTAATAAATGATTGTATTACAGCTGTGCCCTCCTAGAACTCTGGAACGACGGCACCCCCGCCTTAGACCTGCCCGGTCTACTCGCCTACCGCAACGGTGAAGACCGACCACCAACCATGACACTTCCAGAGGCCAGCGACCCGAGATTAAAGAGTCTATTGCACTCCATGACTGAGAGAAACCCTAAGGATAGGAAGAGTGCTGAACTCTATCTGGATGAGGCCAGGGGGAAGTGAGTATTTCTGGATCAGTGTTTTTGAAAATGGGTCGCGTAGTAAGTTTTCTAAGTATGTAAAAGAAATTGGTGATCTATTAACGTGGTATATTGCGCTCGCTTCACTCGCGTTACGAATAAATTTGTACAGAGCTGGATTTACACTATCTTCTATTTTCGTGAAATTTCGCGCTCGCTTCGGTCGAGTGAAAAAAAAATGAGGATTATCTATTTATGTGATATGTCGCGCTCGCTGCGCTCGCGTTATGTATAAGTCTGTACATAACCAGATTTATATTATCTTTTATTTTCGTGAAATTTCGCGATCCCTTCGCTCGAGTTACAAAAATGTCGGTTATTTATAAACGTGAAATGTCGCTTTCGCTTCACTCGCGTTATGAATAAGTCTGTACATATACAGGGCAAAGGTAGATGCATATTTTCTATTTTCGTAAATTTTCTTAAATCTTGTACACAAGTTCAACTATACGCCATGTTTATATCTCGGCGCTGTTACTCGTTTAGATCTTACATACATACATACATAAAATCACGCCTTTATCCCTAATGGGATAGGCAGAGCGAAAACGACCCAAAGGTCGTTCCGCCACGTCTGACAAGTTTTGAGGGTTATTAAAGATGATATTATGTATATTGCTATAGTGATGGGTTGTCAGCCGATTGCCTAAGTTGCAATACACTGAAACCCTCAAATCCCTTAGCTGGTTTTTACAGCATGCCCGGGAGGAGATGCAGCTGGCACATTCTATGTTTTTCTATCACTCCCAGTCCAGCCCCCGTAGCATGCAGCCGCGATAAGGCCGTGATAGCCGTTTCATCACATATTTTATCGCATCTATCTGTCAAAATGTATGGGAGTTTGACAGATAGATGCGATATATTCGTTATCGCGCGGCGGCATGCTACAGGGGCAGCATGGAAGTAGATCTTATCGTATAGAACTTATCTCCTCAAAAAAAAAAACAGACCTTTTTATTTCCAGATTATTCCCGGAATACTTTTATTCGTTCCTCCAGTCCTACATGCTGATATTCTCCGCGCAACCGATCTTACCACCGGATGAGAAGATCCTTAGAATACACCAGGACATAAAGAATATCATTAAGATATTCACTACGCCTTCGGATGCTAAGAACTATCAGGTAATTAATGGGGATAAAAACGCAAAGCTAATTGCAGATGGCGCCACTGTTGAGTGTTCCAAAAGAGACCAATGAGAAGACACAAAACTGAAATTGATATTGATATTGACAGATTACGGAACACTCAACAGTGGCGCCATTTAGTTCTCAGTTTTTAACCCCATTGGTCGTAACTATACACACAGAATTTTCATACACATTTTTTTTTTAATTTAAATTTGATAAGATCATGAAACTGAAGAACTTTTCTTAAGGAACATAGATCTAAATATGAAAAAAAAAATTAGCCTCCCCATACCCCTCAGGCACGGAAGGTCCAATTACCGGAATGTCCAGTAGGGCTAAATGCCTATACCATGGACTAAATGCCTTAAACTCCACTTTGTGAGGTTTTTCCCAGTTTGGTTAGGACATTGCAGGCTGAATCACCTGATTGTCCGAAAAGAAAAAAGATTACGTGCTTCGGAGGGTACGTTAAGCCGTCGGTCCCGGTCGCTGTCTTTGATAGTGGTCGATACTGAAACCATGTCAGAGGCCTACTAGGCGGTTTGAAAACTCTGACACCAGGGTTTATCGGGTCGTTGTTCGACTCGAAAGTCCACTCGCTAAGAAGAAGAACTCCTTTTAAGTTACTGAAACACCCTCTAAGCTATGGCACGCAATCAAATTAACACCCTGTATATTATTATGTATATGTACTTAGACGTACATACGGGGTGTAAGGGATAGCGTCCCCCCAGTATATTCGCTATCCAAACTGGCTAATAAAATAACTCTATTCTATTCTAACAGGATCTGGTGGAAGAAACCACAGACAAACAAAACGTGGAGACCATCGACAAGCTACAGAAAGATGGATTCAAAGTGATGACCGTGAATGTTGGGGAGTTTGAGGAACAAGTCGATAATAAGGTGAGGTATTGGCCTCGATTCTCCCCGTCCAGTTACTAATTCTAATTCTTAGTTGCGCTGTCACTTTCTTAAATTTGACATAAGAACAGGATAGCAAACAAACACGTGACATTGACATTCCGCACTCAGGTCATGCACTAAAATAGTCGCACTCTCTATATTGGTTTCTACTTCTACAGTATGCCTGAGAAGGGAAGCAACTGGCAAATTCTATGTTAATTCTCATCTTTGCCTTGTATCTATGTCTTAGAAAAGAAGCAGCTGGTGAATTCTATATTAATTCTGATCTCTGCCTACACTTGTGATTTATTAAATACTAGATTTCCGCCCGCGGTTTCACCCGCGGCTTACTGAGTTTTCCCGTGGGAATCAGGTAAAAAGTAGTCTATGTGTTAATCCAGGGTGTCAGCTACCTCCATACCAAATTCTATTAAAATCGCTCCAGCCGTTTAGACGTGAAAGAGTAACAAACATCCATTCAAACTTTCGCGTCTATAATATCATTAGGATCAAATTTTAGTTTCATTCTTCTTTATCAGGTACCAGTGAAGAAAGAGTTAGGCCCCGACAGCGAAGGCCTGATCCTAATCACGTCTCTAGTCACATCCTGCATCCGAGGCCTGCACCACTGCACTTCCAAACTATATGCACTTGAGATACTGCAACTGCTGTGTGAGAATTCCAGCTCTGAGGTTATTTTGGACAGGATTCTGCCGTATATTGTGAGTAAATTTTTTTTAAAGTTAAAACTTCTTTAGCGGCGTTGTGCACTTTTTGGGATGGGTAAAAAATTCTAAACTCGCGACAGACCAGAGTTCCTGACCTCTGGTCACACACAAATTGTATGCAAACAGAGGAGAGCAAGAGGCCAAGTAAAATGGCCGGTCCGCGAGAGTTGCGTTTTATAAACCTACTAACGCCATCTGTTTAGTTTTCGCTTCTGCCGGCACTCCCGGAGTGCAACCCGTATTTTTTTGTTTGACTCATTATTTATAAGTCAGACACAACAGACAGTTAGTTATCTATCCTCCTGATTCCTGGGAATATTTTGAATTATTATAAACAGCTTGGACGTTGGTGCACTGATTTTTATTTTTCTTATGTAGGTAGTAGATTCATTCGGATTATTTCGGAAACACAACAAATACACTTTTTTTTATTAAGGTTTTATTGTTATGTACTCAAGCGAGGCCGTTGGGTCTCAGGAGACTATAATATATTGTATTCCAGATCCACCTATCCCACGATTCGGTATCAAGGGTACGAGCGGCCGCGGTACATACGTGTGCTTATTGCGTGTCTCTCGTGACGTCACTCCCTAAAGCTGACTGCAATGTATTCCCAGAATACATCTTACCGGAGCTAGCCACGTGTGCTACCGATCCTGCGCAGACTGTAAGGATCGCTTATGCTAATAATATAGGTGAGTTTTGAATAAACAAATAAACCAACATACCAATCAACCAACATACCAAACCAATCAACCAACATATCAATCAACAAATAAACCAATCAAATAACATACCAATCAATAAACAAACCAATCAAACAACATACTAATCAACCAACATATCAATAAACCAACATACCAGTCACCAAACAAACGAATCGACCAACAACCAATTAACTGATAAACCAATCAGCAAACAAACCAATAAACTAAGCAAACAACATACTAATTATCATTTAATCAACTAACATAGTACGCTTATTGCTCGTCTCGTGACGTCACTCCCTAAGGCTGACTGCAATGTATTCCCGGAGTGTATACTGCTGGAGCTAGCCACGTGTGCTACCGATCCGGCGCAGACAGTGAGGATCGCTTATGCTAATAATATAGGTGAGTTTTGCCTTGATATATGTATTTAATCAAAAAACACAGACAAATCAATCAACAAACCTATTAATCCACCAACGCATCAATCAAGCATGAAACTAATAGACTATCAAATTAACAGAAAAACTAACTGACAAATCAATCAACTAACTGACAAATCAATCAACTAACCGACAAATCAATCAAATAACTGGCAAATCAATCAACTAAGTGACGAGTAAGTGACAAATAACCGACGGAACAATCAACTAACCAACAAATAAATCAACTGACAAACCAATCAACATCTGCGACCGATACGACACAAGAAGACACGTTAGTTAACGATATACTATTAATTTAATATTTTCTATTACAGCAAAACTAGCAGAGACTGCGGTGAGGTTTCTCGATCAGACACAGAGTATGGTGGAGAAAGAAGCTGCCAATATCAACTACGAGACTGAACTGTCTGCTTTACACGAAATGGTAACAAAATGTTCTTCCTACTGTCACTACATTCCGCACTGACTTGGAGCGATAAACAAACAGAATTTTCCAACTGCTTTTCTTTCCGGTCGTACTGTAGAAATCGGTAGAGAGAGCCGAGGGTTTCAGTGCATTGCAATTAGGCGATCGGCTGACAAGCTGTCAATACACATTTCTATCTGAAATTGCCTTCAATATTTTCAGATGTGGCTATAAAGCTTAATGCTTTTTACTAGTCTGAGGATAGTCTGAGGACAGACGTGATGCAGGATGGCCGAGTGTGGTTTGTGCATGTCTGAGGACAGAGGTGATGCAGGATGGCCGAATGTTGTGTGTGCATGTCTGAGGACAGACATAAGGCAGTATGGCCGAGTGGGGGATTGGATCTCTGTGGGGATTAGATTATTATCAAACGTTGAAGGACACTCGTTTTCTAATAATATAAAATGTTTCTTTGGCAGGTTCGTTCAACGGTATCATATTTGCTGACTGACTCTCAAGCGGTGGTGAAGCGAGCGTTGGTTGAAAACGGCATCACCAAGTTGTGTATATTCTTCGGGAAACAAAAGGGTAAGAAGAAGAAGGATAGGGCAAGAAAGTATTATCAGATTATGCAGTGTGTAAGAGACAGGTTGCCGAAAGCTGAAAGAGGGTGTATTAATTTCATATTCTAAATCATAATTCAGTTGGGTTTGTCCTCAAGAACTTTTTAAATTTTTTGTTTAAATGTTTTGCCCAGCCAGAAAAAAAAACACCCGAAAGAATTATTTAAAAAATTACCACAAATAATTATGATTTCATGATGTTACTCCGTACCATAAATTTGTAAATTAAATAACATTTTTCTTTTTCAGCTAACGATGTAATCCTATCCCATATGGTGACATTCCTGAATGACAAAGAGGAGGCCGCGCTGCGCGGGTGTTTCTTTGAACGAGTAGTTGGCGTGGCTTCTTACGTCGGCCATCACGCCGCGCCCATTCTGGTGCCTTTGTTACAACAGGTGAGATTTGCTATAATCATCAGTACAATTCTTTATTGCACCAAAATTATAATGAATACAAAAAAAAAATAAGAAAAAAAAACAGTAATATCGAGGGTCTCAAGCCTACCCTGAATAAAGCGATCGGGCCAGTTGACCACTTGGGCCCAGTACGGATTGGTCGACCTCGCAAACAACCTTGAATTTCTTCGTGGGGGATGCAGGTTTTCTCACGATGTTTTCCTTCACCGTAAAAGCGTCGAATAAAATTCGGAAACCGAAAAACATTGATTCGTGGTGGGATTTGAACCACGACTTCCTGCACAGAAGGCAGCGGCCCTGTCCACTGCACCGTCACGCTTTTCACAAATAAAAAATAATTGATAAAATTCTGACAGGTAAAAAACAAAGTTCAGACGGATTCTCCTTTTCAAAGTTGTTCAGTTTCGAGAAACATTTATCAGTTTGAGGAAAGATGTTCCTTACTATTTGTCTTTGCAGGGTTTGACCGACCAATCCGAGTGGATCATAGGTAAAGCGGTGCGAGCGACCACCAGCCTGGCACAACTAGGACTGTTATCAAAACAACCACTTTGCGACCTGGTAGCTGAAAGTGCAGTGTATCTAGCACATCCTAACTTGTGGGTAAGTTGACACATACACACACACACACACGCACACACACACACACACACACAATCCGAGTGGCACACAACACAGTGCTGAATTACTTTAAATAATATTAGAAACGTATTACACTTGACGAGTAATAAATAGCAGATCACTATTTTCACCGCTCAAAGCTAAGCCGCCGTAGCTTAGTTGGTTAAGAGCGTTGGGCTGGTTTTCCAAAGAAGCGGGTTCAAATCCTGTCGGCGGATGAAATTTTTGGTTCCTTCTATTTCCAGATCCGCCACGAGGTTTGTGGGTTGGTATCGTGTGCGGCCGGTCTGCTCAACCCGATAGACGTGAACTGCAAACTACTGCCGCTGGTCTGGCCGCACCTCAAACATAAACTTATACAGGTACGTATGGATATATTTGTAGTATTGAAGTTTAAGACCCTGTGTACATTATTAACTTGTAAGTAAGTATTTGAAAGAAAGAAAGAAAATATTTCATCATCTTTTTTTATAGTAATGAGCCAAAGGCGCGGTGCAGCAGAAATGCAATTTTTAACAAAAAGAAATATCTTTATGTTCCCACGCCTTAGAACCATAAAACCTGTAAAGTCCCTAGAAAATAGGAAAATTTAAAAGTATACAGGGTGTAAAAAAAATACTGCGTTCCTTTAAACCACATAATGTATTGGTGATATACAACACAAACTACACGTCAAATAAAATAAATAAAAATGTTTAAATGTTATAAAATTCTTAAAAGAGAAATAGGTATGCTAACCGTAGTCACACACACTACGGCGTTCGTCACGTAGTGTGGATGACTACGGTCGGTCGGCCTACGTTTTTCTGTTCTGCGACTTTAATAAAATTTTAACTTAAATATTTTTATTTATTTTATCTTATGTCTGGTTTGCATTGTATATCACTTATACGGGGTGTAAGGGACAGCGTCCCGCAAACTTATAGGGGTTGCTCAGTCAACGAAACTGAACCACTATCACCAGGATTTTTTTTTTTTCAGGAAATGAAAAAAAAAAATGCTTTTCCATACAAATTGCCGGATCGAGGCGGTTACTTTGTATGAAAAAGCATTTTTTTTTTTCACTTCCTGAAAAAAAAATCCCGGTGATAGTTGTTCAGTTTGGTTGACTGAGCAACCCCTATCAGTTTGCGGGATGCTGTCCCTTACACCCGGTATATTACGTAGTTTAAAATAACGCAGTACTTTTTTTTACACCCTGTATTTGGTTTTTGGCTAGGTGGAGCGAGCAGAACTCCTACTAGAAAGCCTAGCGGAGCCGATTCCTCGTAAAGTGCTGGATGCTGTGTTGAGACATGGAGACGTGGACCGACTCGTACATACGCTTAGAGAACGAAGGAATGCCAGATTGAAGGTTAGTAATCATTTGTTTAAGTTATATAAGATAGATAGATAAGACGTTTATTTTAACAACTACATCACACACAACATACATACATAAAATCACGCCTGTATCCCTAATGGGGTAAGCAGAGCGAAAACGACCGAAAGGTCATTCCGCCACGTCTAATAAGTTTTGAGGGTTATTTCAGATGGTCATGTGTATTGCTATAGTGACAGGTTGTCAGCTAATCGCCTAAATTGCAATACATTAAAACCCTCGAATCCCTTAGCTGGTTTTTACAGCATGCCCGGAAGGAGATGCAGCTGGCACATTCTATGTTTTTCCATCACTCCCAGTCCAGCATGGAAGAAGTGTATGACATATATAATAAATAACATATATAAAAACATAGAATGTGCCAGCTGCATCTCCTCCCGGGCATGCTGTAAAAACCAGCTAAGGGTTTCAGTGTATTGCAATTTAGGCGTTGGGCTGACAACCTGTCACTACAGCAATATACAGATCTATCTTAAACAACCTTCAAAACTTGTCAGACGTGGCGTAATGACCTTTGTTTGGGTCGTTAACGCTCTGCCTACCCCATTAGGGATAAAGGCGTGATTTATGTATGCATGTATGTATGTTAATTTAAAATAATTTGGTTTTACAGGTGAAACAAGGTATGATGCCTCAATATAGCGAAATGGGGCAACAACTCAAGAATCTATTCAGAAGATTAGCTTCAGATGGTAAGTAATCTGGATAATAAATAGAAAATAAAATAATTCAGGAAATAATTTATGTAAATATTGGAACAAAACTTAGGTTCTATGTTTTCTTTTTCAGGAATGACGGAACATGTAGAGAATCAATTATTGGCGATGAGCGCGCATCTGATAAAGATTCAAGGTTCATCCACTCAGGTAAAAAAAAAAGCAAGAATGGGATTTTCATCCATTATGGGGGTTTGATGAGCTCAGTGGTTCCCCACACAAGTAATAAATTTATTGCGTCTCAAAATACAAACATATATTACGTTTTGCATAATTCGCAAGTAATTCTTGTACTAGTATATGATGTACTAATGATGAATAATGGTGTATCTTTCAGGTAATTAAATCAATCATTTTAAAGATATTCTAAAGAAATAATGGCAGCTTTTTTTTCTTCCAGCACATCTCAGACGCCCCCGGCCGCCTTGTGTTATCTCATACGGGAATATCGCGAGCCGTACAGTTAGACGCTGGTGCTACGGACGCCTTGCATACTGATAAACTGTACACTTCTACTACCAGGTCAGTAAGGTACGTGGGTCATCAGGTCGATGGGTCATATGGTTCGTTGGATTATATGGGTCATTGGGTTATATAGGTCATTGTAATGGTACATTGTTTCTTCTACTACCAGTCAGCTATGTGGGTCATGTGGGTCAATATGGGTCATTGGGTAATAGTAGTCATCGGCTCAATATGAGTCGGGGCATATTATTTGGTCATTAAATTACATGGGCCATTGAACCAAATAAGTTATTGTGCTCTATATGGGTCATTAGATCATATAGGTCATCTGGGTCAATAGGCCATTGGGTTATTGTAATGGTATATTGTTCCAAGATTATGAAGTGACCAATAAACAACAAGAGTGTTATTTTATACGGGAATATCGCGAGCAGTACAGTTAGATTCGGGAGCGACAGATTCCTTGCATGCTGATAAATTGTACACTTCTACTACCAGGTCAGTAAGGAACGTGGGTCATTGGAGCAATGTGGGTCGATGGGACATTGGGCTATGTAAGGTGTTGGCTCAATATGGGTCATTATGTCATTCGGGTCAATGGGTCATATAGGTTTCGATGGGTCATTGGGTTATATGAGTCATTGTAATGGTACATTATTCATTGAGAAAGTGACTGATAAACCAAAGAGGATGCAATATCGCGAGCAGTACAGTTAGACGTCGGGGCGACTGATTATACCAGTTTAAGGAGGGAAGTACTCTAAATCGGGCTAAACACGGTCCGGCATTTGACTTTGTTAGAATAGTTAATAGTTGAATTTTCAATTAATCTATATATGGTTAGCTTCTCTAAAATATGGAGAACAACTAGATTCATAGATATAATCTAAAAATACTATGATTACACCAGGAAATCATCAGAAATATCATGAAAAACTAGCGTCTCAATGCCGAATTTGAACAACTGTGACATTTCTATGAGCTTAGAAACAGCAAATGTTATATCGAAATCACCGTATAATTATGAAGAACATCATAATCAACTCTGTTTTTCAATACTTTCTGTATACATTGAGATATATGCAAAAATATATGAAATCGGCTTGAAACAGCCCCATGCTAGAAAAGGACAGAGCGCGCATTCTGTCATTGGTTTGAAAGGGACAATTGCCGCGAGCACATAGACCCTTAAGTAGGAGATTTATTTATCTGCTTTTTATAAAACGATGTTTTCAGACGCACTCACAAGACTTCTTTATCGCACGAGTCCAATCACATGAACACGGAGTGGCAGCACATGTTTGGGCAGTCAGAACAACATTCAATGAGAGGTATTTATGTATTTTTATAGAATGCAAAATTAGTTTAAACCTGTGCTGAATTTCCCTACTGATATACAGTTAAAGCCATTCTCATAATAAGTTACAAATCTATTAATATTTCACAGCGCCAGAGACAATATCTCAGTCTGCAACGGCTTCAAACGTCGCAAGCGTAGCCGTCTCCCAACCGTCACAACTACAACCCACACACTCACAGTTAGGACAGATGGGACACAGCGCCAGTTATGTGCAATGTAAGTGCCAAACATATTTTTTAGCACAAGTGGTTAAACTCAATTAACAAGTGGCCAAAGACGATTCACGAGTGGCCAATCACAGTTAAAAAGAGGCCAAAGACGATTCACAAGTGGCCAAAGACGGTTCACAAGTGGCCAAAGTCGGTTCACAAGTGGCCAAAGTCGGTTCACAAGTGGCCAAAGTCGGTTCACAAGTGGCCAAAGATGATTCACAAGTGACCAACCACCGTTAAAAAGTGGCTAAAGAAGATTCAAAGTGACCAAACACGATTTACAAGTAGCCAAAGACGATTCACAAGTGGCCAAATACAGTTAAAAAGTGTTTTTAACACGATTCACGTGTGGCTTCACGTTTCATTGCAGATAGTATGGCGCCATGCAGAGTTGAACTCCGCAATTTGACTGCACGAATGCAGCAAAAGTTCCAGAAATCATTGAGGTACATTATCACTCTTCTTTTTTACGTTGTATAAGCAATGTAAATTACTCAAATGAAAAATAATATTGTTTTTTTTTTTTGTATGTGTTCAGAAGTCACGAGAATACAGGTGAGATGAGTGAGGATACGTTACCACCTGCCGGCTGGCGGCCCGGCAACCAACTGCTGGCATACTTACACGAACACAAGTAAGTGGGATTTTATGAGTTTTGTCAAGCATTAAAGATAATCAGTAAAAAAATGTTTTCAAATCCAGTTTTTTTTTTTTAAATATACAATTTAGTTTTAAAGCATCCATCGCACCCTACCTACATAAGTCTTGCCCTCGAAAGAGGGCTTACGTTCCCTCCTTAACAGCCTACCTACATGAGTCTTGCCCTCGAAAGGGGGCTTACGTTCCCCCCTAAACAGCCTACCTACAGGAGTCTTGCCCTCGAAAGGGGGCTTACGTTCCCTCCTTAACAGCCTACTTACATGAGTCTTGCCCTCGAGGGGGCTTACGTTCCCTCCTTAACAGCCTACCTACATGAGTCTTGCCCTCGAAAGGGGGCTTACGTTCCTCCTTAACACGCTACCTACAGGAGTCTTGCCCTCGAAAGGGGGCTTACATTCCGTCCTTAACACCCCACCTACATGAGTCTTGCCCTCGAGGGGGCTTACGTTCCCTCCTTAACACCCTACCTACATGAGTCTTGCCCTCGAAAGGGGGCTTACGTTCCTCCTTAACACGCTACCTACATGAGTCTTGCCCTCGAGGGGGCAAGACTCATGTAGGTGGGGTGTTAAGGACGGAATGTAAGCCCCCTTTCGAGGGCAAGACTCCTGTAGGTAGCGTGTTAAGGAGGAACGTAAGCCCCCTTTCGAGGGCAAGACTCATGTAGGTAGGCTGTTAAGGAGGGAACGTAAGCCCCCTCGAGGGCAAGACTCATGTAAGTAGGCTGTTAAGGAGGGAACGTAAGCCCCCTTTCGAGGGCAAGACTCCTGTAGGTAGGCTGTTTAGGGGGGAACGTAAGCCCCCTTTCGAGGGCAAGACTCATGTAGGTAGGCTGTTAAGGAGGGAACGTAAGCCCTCTTTCGAGGGCAAGACTTATGTAGGTAGGGTGCGATGGATGCTTTAAAACTAAATTGTATATTTAAAAAAAAAAAACTGGATTTGAAAACATTTTTTTACTGATTATCTTTAATGCTTGACAAAACTCATAAAATCCCACTTACTTGTGTTCGTGTAAGTATGCCAGCAGTTGGTTGCCGGGCCGCCAGCCGGCAGGTGGTAACGTATCCTCACTCATCTCACCTGTATTCTCGTGACTTCTGAACACATACAAAAAAAAAAAAACAATATTATTTTTCATTTGAGTAATTTACATTGCTTATACAACGTAAAAAAGAAGAGTGATAATGTACCTCAATGATTTCTGGAACTTTTGCTGCATTCGTGCAGTCAAATTGCGGAGTTCAACTCTGCATGGCGCCATACTATCTGCAATGAAACGTGAAGCCACACGTGAATCGTGTTAAAAACACTTTTTAACTGTATTTGGCCACTTGTGAATCGTCTTTGGCTACTTGTAAATCGTGTTTGGTCACTTTGAATCTTCTTTAGCCACTTTTTAACGGTGGTTGGTCACTTGTGAATCATCTTTGGCCACTTGTGAACCGACTTTGGCCACTTGTGAACCGACTTTGGCCACTTGTGAACCGACTTTGGCCACTTGTGAACCGTCTTTGGCCACTTGTGAATCGTCTTTGGCCTCTTTTTAACTGTGATTGGCCACTCGTGAATCGTCTTTGGCCACTTGTTAATTGAGTTTAACCACTTGTGCTAAAAAATATGTTTGGCACTTACATTGCACATAACTGGCGCTGTGTCCCATCTGTCCTAACTGTGAGTGTGTGGGTTGTAGTTGTGACGGTTGGGAGACGGCTACGCTTGCGACGTTTGAAGCCGTTGCAGACTGAGATATTGTCTCTGGCGCTGTGAAATATTAATAGATTTGTAACTTATTATGAGAATGGCTTTAACTGTATATCAGTAGGGAAATTCAGCACAGGTTTAAACTAATTTTGCATTCTATAAAAATACATAAATACCTCTCATTGAATGTTGTTCTGACTGCCCAAACATGTGCTGCCACTCCGTGTTCATGTGATTGGACTCGTGCGATAAAGAAGTCTTGTGAGTGCGTCTGAAAACATCGTTTTATAAAAAGCAGATAAATAAATCTCCTACTTAAGGGTCTATGTGCTCGCGGCAATTGTCCCTTTCAAACCAATGACAGAATGCGCGCTCTGTCCTTTTCTAGCATGGGGCTGTTTCAAGCCGATTTCATATATTTTTGCATATATCTCAATGTATACAGAAAGTATTGAAAAACAGAGTTGATTATGATGTTCTTCATAATTATACGGTGATTTCGATATAACATTTGCTGTTTCTAAGCTCATAGAAATGTCACAGTTGTTCAAATTCGGCATTGAGACGCTAGTTTTTCATGATATTTCTGATGATTTCCTGGTGTAATCATAGTATTTTTAGATTATATCTATGAATCTAGTTGTTCTCCATATTTTAGAGAAGCTAACCATATATAGATTAATTGAAAATTCAACTATTAACTATTCTAACAAAGTCAAATGCCGGACCGTGTTTAGCCCGATTTAGAGTACTTCCCTCCTTAAACTGGTATAATCAGTCGCCCCGACGTCTAACTGTACTGCTCGCGATATTGCATCCTCTTTGGTTTATCAGTCACTTTCTCAATGAATAATGTACCATTACAATGACTCATATAACCCAATGACCCATCGAAACCTATATGACCCATTGACCCGAATGACATAATGACCCATATTGAGCCAACACCTTACATAGCCCAATGTCCCATCGACCCACATTGCTCCAATGACCCACGTTCCTTACTGACCTGGTAGTAGAAGTGTACAATTTATCAGCATGCAAGGAATCTGTCGCTCCCGAATCTAACTGTACTGCTCGCGATATTCCCGTATAAAATAACACTCTTGTTGTTTATTGGTCACTTCATAATCTTGGAACAATATACCATTACAATAACCCAATGGCCTATTGACCCAGATGACCTATATGATCTAATGACCCATATAGAGCACAATAACTTATTTGGTTCAATGGCCCATGTAATTTAATGACCAAATAATATGCCCCGACTCATATTGAGCCGATGACTACTATTACCCAATGACCCATATTGACCCACATGACCCACATAGCTGACTGGTAGTAGAAGAAACAATGTACCATTACAATGACCTATATAACCCAATGACCCATATAATCCAACGAACCATATGACCCATCGACCTGATGACCCACGTACCTTACTGACCTGGTAGTAGAAGTGTACAGTTTATCAGTATGCAAGGCGTCCGTAGCACCAGCGTCTAACTGTACGGCTCGCGATATTCCCGTATGAGATAACACAAGGCGGCCGGGGGCGTCTGAGATGTGCTGGAAGAAAAAAAAGCTGCCATTATTTCTTTAGAATATCTTTAAAATGATTGATTTAATTACCTGAAAGATACACCATTATTCATCATTAGTACATCATATACTAGTACAAGAATTACTTGCGAATTATGCAAAACGTAATATATGTTTGTATTTTGAGACGCAATAAATTTATTACTTGTGTGGGGAACCACTGAGCTCATCAAACCCCCATAATGGATGAAAATCCCATTCTTGCTTTTTTTTTTACCTGAGTGGATGAACCTTGAATCTTTATCAGATGCGCGCTCATCGCCAATAATTGATTCTCTACATGTTCCGTCATTCCTGAAAAAGAAAACATAGAACCTAAGTTTTGTTCCAATATTTACATAAATTATTTCCTGAATTATTTTATTTTCTATTTATTATCCAGATTACTTACCATCTGAAGCTAATCTTCTGAATAGATTCTTGAGTTGTTGCCCCATTTCGCTATATTGAGGCATCATACCTTGTTTCACCTGTAAAACCAAATTATTTTAAATTAACATACATACATGCATACATAAATCACGCCTTTATCCCTAATGGGGTAGGCAGAGCGTTAACGACCCAAACAAAGGTCATTACGCCACGTCTGACAAGTTTTGAAGGTTGTTTAAGATAGATCTGTATAAGTTTATGTTTGAGGTGCGGCCAGACCAGCGGCAGTAGTTTGCAGTTCACGTCTATCGGGTTGAGCAGACCGGCCGCACACGATACCAACCCACAAACCTCGTGGCGGATCTGGAAATAGAAGGAACCAAAAATTTCATCCGCCGACAGGATTTGAACCCGCTTCTTTGGAAAACCAGCCAACGCTCTTAACCAACTAAGCTACGGCGGCTTAGCTTTGAGCGGTGAAAATAGTGATCTGCTATTTATTACTCGTCAAGTGTAATACGTTTCTAATA
>JARACY010005848.1:0-20026 GCA_029255725.1 Scrobipalpa atriplicella
GTAGTAACTATAATTTAAACAATATAATTTTATGATTTCTTTCGTTTTTCTTAATGTTAGGTACAAAATCTACAATAGTGTAGTATTTGCTATGATTTGAGGTTTCTTCGTAGAGGTTGCTTATTCTGATTTTAATGGGTTCTTAGAATAATTTTCTACGATGCTATGATAAATGAGTCAAATACCTAATAAAATAAACTAAACATGGATATAGGTACGATTTTCTAAAAGTTATGATTGTGAACTTGGGAAACTTGATCCGTTAGAGTTTGCCACTCCACTCACATACGCATACCCGCATATCTACTAAATTCTGAATTTCGTTATTGCATTCAATAGAAATATGATGTGCGTAGCTTCTTGTCGTCACAATGCCTCATTTCTCAGCGAGCCGAGAGGAGAGAGCTCACTCAAGCGCGGGCGAGTCATTTGTTTTGAACAGCGCAAACACAAAGCGTGCGACTTTGCTAATGCACTATCGTCAGGCGCTAAGTGCAGCTTTAGAGCAGTTTCGGTTTGAGATTACACGTACCTAACGTTTTAGTTCGAATCTGGGGAAAACCAAACTAAACTCCACTTAACTAAACTTAACTTAACTTAAGATATTAGGTTAAGTTAAGTTTTTGCTCACCATGTTTTAAATATGTACCTAGGTATAATACCAATCAAATATACCGCTAAAGACGTTTTTTCGGCGGATCAATCATAAAATCTTGCTGACCAATTAGTTATTTTGTGGACTGAATGTTTATTATGCAACCTCATATTATTGTAAGCTGCCAATTTATGATTTAATTTTTGACCATTATCAAAATTATTTGCGGCACAAGGATTGCTGCCTGTTTTTTTTTTTATTGCAGACAAAATCTTTGTAAATTACTTCTCTTTTTATAATCAACTTTGACTAACGATTGAAACTTGATTAATTTTATATTTTAGTTTTAGTTTGGCAATAAGTCAGCCTATTAATTACATGGCAGAAAGAATTGTAAGGTCTTCGATTCGGTAAAAATAGAAAAAAAAAACAGTTCTCCATTACACGCAATCCTTTTAAGCCTTAGCGGATTCGGAATTTTATGTAAACATTTAGTTGTTTTAATATTTATAAAATGTAATGATTACTAAAATGATTAGGAAAACTAGACTATTAATTTTTCATTATTTATTTTATAAGTACAATGCAATAAGAACCGCACTTAAAAGATCTCAAATATAAGTTTGACTTGACGTTTGGTTTGGAGTACATTCGTCAAATGGAACGTGATTTTGTTCCGTGATGGCAGCTGTGTGATGTTTTGGTATTTGCGATAAATAAAAAAAATCTAAAAAATATCTTCAAATGCTGTGTGATTTTTATAGAAGAACATTCTATATATTGTGTCAGTGATTCGTAAGTGCAATGTCTAAGCGTTTGAAGTGAGGAATCGATGTTGTGGCACGGTGCGAAGTATGGTTTCTGTAGATGATATCCGTGGAGGGCGGGCGTAAGATGCCGTGCGAGAGCTGTGGCGTGCAGTTCAGCGTGTTCCGGCGCAAGCGCGCGTGCTCTGAGTGCGAACGACTGTACTGCGCGGCGTGCCTGCGGCGCGGCGGCGGCATGTGCGCGCCGTGCCGCGCGCTCTCCACGCGCCCGCTGGTGCGACAGAGCATCGCGCACCTCAAGGCCCGCGACCTGCAGTGCTTCCTGCAGCGCCAGAATGTCTCCACTCGCGGCTGCGTCGGTAAGTCCCCGGTATTTGCTTCAAGTCATGCTGAACACATCTGATGTTATCTTTGATAAGAATCTTCCAGAATAATCTTTACAACTATTGTAGAAATGACGTGCAATTTTATAATAAGTGTATTCTTATCTTTCATCAGACTAGAAACAATTGAGATGAGAGCGAGCCCTATTTCTGATGAATTTGATTTCTCATAGATTCTCATACACAGATCTTTGTGTTGTAAAATGACACTTGAATCGTAGAAAATTAGGGCTGCTAGGCATAATATCTGCTTTACTAAATAATGCTGAAATTACTTATTGCAGAAAAAGAAGAGCTGGTATCACTATGTGTAACCCATGTGAACAGCGCTGCATACAGGCGCCGGGGAACAAACGGGAACGGCAACCGGAACTCAGGACCATTCACCACCCTGAAAGGGTTCACCAACAACATCAATGACATGATCAACTCGGCATTCGACCTGCGACCCACTCCGGCACCACCACCACCAAACACACACGGTCAGTAACATGAGTTTCAAATTATTCTAATTTTGTTTTAATATTACCTGAAGTACAGGGCCATAAGTAATAATGTACATCGGCTATGTTCATTTTTATAGAGCATTATATTATCTCTATCGCACACTGAACTTGTACAACACAACAACTGGCAAAATAAAATGTCACTGTCTCTTTACAAGTGTCCATGTGTAATACTTATGGCCACATACTGTACTTGCTCCACTGTTCATTATCAAACAGGTGATATTTTCCATGAGATGATGTATCAGAAATTCATAGAATTTTCCAGCTGCTATTCCTCCCGGGCCTGCTGTAGAAATCAACACTCAGCATAAGGATAATGATAATTTATTTCATAACATTCGTTACATTTACAAGGGATTTGTTTGAGAGTTACAGTGTCTTGTAATTTAGGCGATGGCTGACAAACTGTCACTACAGAGATACACATTACAGATTGTAATGAAAAATGAACTCAATTTATGTCAGAAATTGTGAAGACGCTTTTTACGACGCATTTATGCTCTGCCTGCCTACCCCGTAAGGGATAAGGGATATGCCTTTATCATTATGTATGTGTGATGTTGATGTATCACTTAGGGGCGGTCCCATCAAGTTATAAACGAGTTTATGAGAAGATAAACAGTGTGTCAAAAATTTCGATCCCACGACCATCTTTTTTAGGCATTTTTGTATGGGAAACCATCTGTTTACAAATGGTTTACGAGTGGTTTGCGTTACCTAATGGTTTACGAGGGGTTAATCATACATGACACGAGTTTAGCTTTACCATCCCGTTGGCAAGGCAACCATGGTGACATAACGTCCATAAATGACTTCTATTGTCATTTCTATTTGGGCCGTATTTAAATTTAAAATCGTTTTTCTGAAAAATACAAAGCACAGACAGAAACTTTGAATGCAGAAATAAAAACAGCAAATTGGAATCTCTAGAACAAACCCAAAAAGTTCAAAGTTTTATAAACATTTTTAGTGACTGTGATCATAGTACTATGATGTTCAACAATAATGAATGACCTACAATATGTAAACATAACAAACACGTAAGTAAATTTTTGATATGTTAAATCATGATATACCATAGTAATAAACGAAATAAAGGTACAAAATTAGTGACTATTCCTAGGTAGGTACTGAAAGAACTTGCGATAGATTTCATTCACCTGCATCCAAGATTATTTAGCCCTTCTGCAAAAATGCTATTCAAGTTGATACCTATCATCATTTTCCTAGCCTTCCGCAACCCAGAAGGGAAACCAGACCTAATCTTAGATTAGGTTACACAACCTTTGACCTCCTGCCAAGGAGGCCGCGGCCCTATTCACTACACCATCTGGGCTTCCTACATCATCCGGGCTTCTCAAGTTGATACCTACCTATCATATTTTAATATTTATTTGTATGTTTTATTATTATTAGCACGGACTAAAGGATGAAGTGGACATTGCTGCTGCTTTCTGTTTTGGGAAGATGATGTACAAATCCCTATAATACGCTACACCTACGTTTATTTGTCGCGTGTACTGTATGTATTTTAGCTATTCCGCAAACAATGTTATTGAAGTTGATTTGATTCCTATGGCAGACGCATATAATGCTGGGAACTAGGAGACGATTTAAAAACTCTGACATCAGAGTTCATCGGGTCACACTTAGACTCGAAGAAGAATATTTTGTATAGGTATAGGACCCAATAATTTGTTTTTAGAAGTTAGAAGTTCCTTCATTTTATGCTGCTTGTGCGTATAGGAACCTAATTAATTGTAATTTAGTTGTTATTCGATTATATTCCTAATATTTGTATCTTGTTCCAGCCTTTAAGAAGATAACAAATAATAACGTTGTTTACAAAAGAAAAGTAAGTATTGATACAGAGGTATTTACAACTAAGTTAATACCTAAGTAACTGCCTTGCCTGTGTGGTGCCGGATTAGAATAGCATCACCCCATCACTTCCTGCGGGTGTCGTAAAGGATTAATCCAGGGAATGGGCAGCAGCGTTCCCTGTTATACCCGCCTGCCAAGCGTGGTGAGTATGGCATATACCCCCAATTTTGGGGAGGCCTATGTCCAGCAGTGGACTGTTGTGGCTGATGATGATGAACTGCCTCTGCGGTCTGTTGGTCTGAGCATGATATTATCTATTTATTTCTCATTGAGATTCTCCCCAGTTTGGTTAGAGCAATATAGGCTGAAGCCCTTCTTGACAATTAAATAAACCAGACATTTTGCTTTCTTGGCCTAATTACTGATTCTGACTATCTGCCACAGTCATTCCAGATCTTTTGCTCCATGCTTTTTCTAAATGGGCAAAAATTCCATAGAGATATAGATAACTATGTGTACCTAGCTATTCGTAATATCTTTTTCTGAAATTCCTTTTTGTTTTTCAGTGTTTTAAAAAAGAATTCCGTGCTTCGGAGGGCACGTTAAGCCGTCGGTCCTGGTTGCTGTCTTCGATATAGTAGTTGTTACACAAACCATGTGAGAGGCCTATTTAGCTGTGCTATTAGGTGGTTCACAATGCTAACACCAGGATTCATCGGGTCTATCGACTCGAAACCCACATGACAGAAGAAAAGTGTTTTGTATGGTGATGAAATGGTTCTCTCGATTTTATATTTGAAGTGGTTGTTACGTTCAGAAAACAATTTATTATTTATTACAAAAATTATACAACATGTTAAGAACAAATTAGTTTTTATTTTATAAACCAATAAATAAAGTAATTTGTCAAAATTATAAATCTTGTTTATAAAGGGAAAGGTTGCTCTTTGTCTGATTTTTTGGCTACTGGTGCTTCATTCTGTATACCTATTTTATCCATTGAGTCCTTTGTCTACTTGAATATCTCACACGGTTGTATTTGAGGATTATTTAATATAGGATTGGTTGGTATTCTTATTGGCAAATTATAAATCAAAATAATACGGAAAATCCTTTGAAACAAACCAAACGGACACACTTGACAGAAAGTAAAATGACACAATGTCACAGGCCATAGATAAAATAACTGCTAGCAGTATAAATCAAAAAAGGATTTACTGTAAAATATTTCATTTTATAACATTAATTTACATAAACTAGTTAACTTTATAAGTAAAAATAATAAAAATAATCTTCATGAATGATCAGAAGTTAGATTAGAGACCTCTTTGAACTTCGTAATGAAACGATAGAAATTAATAATCATAATCAGTCATAATAAAATCTTTTTGCTTTTAAAGTTCCTGATACTAAATAAATAGGTAGGTTACCTTAGAGTTTTTATTATGAGCCTGATACTCACTTTTTAATCACAAAAAGATTTTCATCTGAGACTGCAATGAACAAAAAAAAGGGTGATCATGAAAGTAGGTCAAATATTTTTTTGAATGATAACTGCTTGAACGATAAAACGCTCAAAGGAGTATCATTAATGTCCTTTTATCATAGCCACAGAATATATAATCAAGGCTTGACCCGATTGGTCGATCATAGGTTTAGGCATGGTTTAGGCAGGAATCTGGAGGGAACGAAAGTATTAACCAAGTTTTCAAGAAAGTTTAGCAATAAACCATCTGTAAACAGCTAGTCTAAACTGTTGGTGGGCTCCAGCCTTAGTGAAGGAATTATACTAGAGTTAAAGATTACCTCTATCTCTATAATGTATAGAATCCAAAGTTAAGGTAAAAATTTAGTAAATAGCAAAATATATGTAACTACTAGTTCTATATTTATGTTTGTGTTCAAATTAAGTTAAAGAAGGAAATATTTGAAACTATAATCATAAAATTTTAGAAATAATTTAATTTCCTCAAAGCCTCAAACCTGTACCACATGTTGCACTCATAACTGTTCATAATTAGAGCTGATTTATTACTAATCAAATAAGGGATTGACCAACTAATTATAAGAAAGAACAACTCATTCACATTCATACACATACGTATCTTATACTAGGTGGCTATATACTTCAGTAATCTGTACCTGTACTAATAAAAAATGATGTTTATCTTTTTTAAATTTAATAAAATGAATAGAAGGTTTCTTAGGAATAGATTTTTGGTATCACTGTAAATGGAGTATAAAGGGGTCTAAAGCTAGTCTGAATAAAGAAGGCTATTGTAATATTTAAATAGGTAACTGCTACAATGCAGGGCACGCGCACGCGGCGCCTCCACCGCCGCCCGCCGCGCCGCAGCCGCAGCCGCCGCCGCCGCCCCGCGAGCGGTTCACCATCAACCCAGGTATGGATCCTCCATCTGCATTTACTAGTAGGTACTATTAATAAGCCTTAATAAAATTATAAGTGTAAAGAAGTAGGTAACTATACGAATGGGGACAAAAACGCAAAGCTAATTGCAGATGGCGCCACTGTTGAGTGTTCCAAAAGAGACAAATGAGAAGACACAAAACTGACATTGATATTGATATTGACAGATTACTGACCAATCACAGGAAAAAGGAACACTCAACAGTGGCGCCATTTAGTTCTCAGTTTTTAACCCCATTACGCAAAATTCACAGTATGTTGATTTTTATTTTATGAAATAATTAATATGGGAGTCACTCTCTGTGCTTATATCATAAGAGCACATCATAAATTGGCTATGTATAAATTACATTGCCACACGAAGTCCGTTGAGCACTAATATACGCGTTTGTCTTTCACTTACTTAATCAAACCATTATTGCTTAAAATGAGTATTAGAGATGAATACGCGTGTATGCGTGTAGGAGGCGAGCGTGACTTCCGCGTGCCGCCGCCGGAGCCCCCCGCGGGTGGTGGAGGGGGCGCGGGCGCGGGCGTGGGCGCGGGGGGCATGACGCGCAGCTCGTCGGGCGACAGCGCGCGCCGCGACACCGCCGACTGCTTCGAGGTGGAGGACCTGGACGACTCCGGCTGGGAGTTCGTCAACAGGCCCCCCCCGGCCGACCCCCTTCCCGGGGGTATGTTCAGTCCACTGTACTCTCCATAATAGTATCAATAGTATATAGTGTTCGCTTGTTTCTCTCTCGCTACTTCTTCTTGAATATTGTCTTATTTTCTTTTCATCTCTTTCGTTTGGTGTGTTGATCCTTTCTAATCATCATGTAACTCGGCTAACCCTTTCGTTTCTTCTTTATTATTTATTACTTTTTTCTCTGAGTTCTCCTACTAATATGCTTACCTGACTGATCCTGAGAATCTTCCTACAAGGCAGTGAAACTTTTGTAGAAGTGTGTGTGTGTGTAGTTTAGTATGCTTTATCATTTGGGCATGATGAATGGTGCACGTTCAGTAGAGTCGTTAGTTAGATGCATGATCAGTAGGTTTTATACTACATGCGAGTAGTTAAAAGTAAATTCGTGATCGACTTAGGCTGGAAGTATTTAATTTCTTCAATGTGTAACTTTTATCATCTTGAAAAAGCCTAAAAACTCTGTTTAAAAATGAAAATAATTTTCAGATTCTGAAGTACTAATAGCACCGAACACAGACGCCCCGACCGTAGCGGAACCGCCACAGCCGCAACCGCAACCGCGGGAGCGCGCGGCGACGCGGCAGAGTCCGCAGGAGCGAGACGCGCGCTGCCAGTCGGCCGGCGGGGGCGGGGGCGGGGGGCAGGAGCGGCTGCGGCCCCCCGCGCACGGCACCCCGCAGCGCGCGGCCTCAGAGCTCGAGCTGCGGTCTGAAGCGGCCAGCCCCGACGACAGCGCTGACACCACCAGCCTGCAGGACGAACCCATGATGGACAGAGAACCAGGTGAGTAACCGATCGATCCTGTAATTCAAGATTCAAGATTCTTTATTGCTTTAATTGTGGTATAAACAGGTGTGATCCCACGGGCCGTACTACGGGCCGTAGCGCAGGACATTCTGTTCTGTTTTCCTTTCTCTTCTAGACTAGCATGGAAGACGCTTGTTGTTCCTAACTAGAACGTCTTTTAAAATTCCAAACCTCCTTTCTACTGTTTCAGTAGAGATGACTCCCCAGCACATAACCCTAGAGAGGATCGCAGACGAGAGTGTGCTGGAGGCGCTGTCGGTGCGGCAGCTGAAGGAGCTGCTGACGCGCAACCGCGTGGAGTACCGCGGCTGCGTGGAGCGAGTTGACCTGCTGCATCGCGCAAGGACTCTGTATAGGGATCACCTTAAATATAGGGACGGTCAGTGGTTTCTTCGACCCTAACTTAGTTTTTAATATTATATCCATCTAGGATACTGACTTGTATGTTATAAATCACTGTAAGTTTTGTAAACTATGAATAATAAGGGGCCCAAAGTCGTAGCCTGGGGGACACCCAGTGTGTAATCATTATTTTTTTATATATTTCGCGTTTGATACTTGTTTTAAACTTTGAGTCTGATTATAAACCTATAAACAACTATAGGAACAGTTTTTAAACAACTAAATATTCCAAATTCCTGAGGACAGACTACGTCGAGAGTGTCAAAAGGCTTTGAACAAATCCATAAATATTTATCGTATAAATCCATAAATAATTTCGATGGATTGCCTGACATGATATGATTATAATTGTACAAAACTGTAGTGTGTACGGTGTGTAACTTGATGGTCGTTCGTTGGTTGCAGAAGTGGAGGCTCTCCCCCTGGAGGAGTGCTGCAAGATCTGCATGGCGGCGCCGCTGGAGTGCGTGCTGCTGGAGTGCGGTCACATCGCGGCGTGCACCACGTGCGCCAAGCAGCTCGCCGAGTGCCCCATCTGCCGGCAGTACGTGGTGCGCGCCGTGCGCTTCTTCCGATCTTAAACTGTTAACTATTAATACCGGGTGAAATTTGCTGACCCATCTTTAGAGTATGAGAACAACTTTCCCAAAAGAATATAATATGTAGATCGAAATATGAAAAATAACCCATAAAAAGGGTGTCAGCGGTTCCAGTCATTTTGTATGGGAGGGCCAAATACCCCACCCTAAAGTTTGTATGGGAGGGCCAAATACCCCACCCTAAAGTTTGGTCAGCAAATTTTACTCCATGTGTTGTATTTTATACAATGTTTTATCTTACGACTGCAGCTAAGCTATAAATGTGTGTGTAAATGTACCGACACGCACTTTGCCTTAGTACGCGTAAGCTCGGCATAGTGAAGTTAACCTGTAGTTATACACGTAGGTGCAGTCGTGAGATATAACCACTGTATCAACTATACCCGCGTCCTGTACCCGCGTCACTCGTCACTCGCCGTCATGCGACATTGAACAAAGTTTGTCTCTCGCTATATACCGTTTAATTTAACACGACTGACTTTTCTTATATCCGTTCAATTTGTTATCTATGCAAATTATAAAAACTACGCTTGACTACTTATGATGAAAATATAATAAAAACTAAGTCCTCAACGAGTACTATACTTTTCATGCAAAATAAAATAATGAAGAGTCAGAATAGTATAGCGCCATCTTCAATTGTTGAAGAATTGCAAGAAAATATGTGGATATTAAAATTTGGGACGTGTCACCACATTTAGGCCATTGCTTCCTTTTGCATCGATGCTTTAATATCCTAGGAACCAATAGCAGTAATAACCTCCTCAAATATAAGTAATATGCTACGTGATTCCCAAAGACAAGCCGCTACCTACTCCCCAGTGCGAGTGGTTGCAGCTGCATCATCTCCTTGGAGGAGTGAGACTCCTCCCGCAGGCAGACTGGTCAACAGTCCACTAGGTTAGTACGCCAAAAGTACATACGAGACGATTGTAAATAAGATTATTTTTAATATTAATCACATGATATTCCACGTATTTAATCTAATTAAATTTACCTTTTCCTACCTTTCCCTTTTCTTCGATATTATTCATATCATATTTTTATTGGTTAGATTTTAGGACGCACTTTATATTTTTATGCGACTTATGTAAAATATTTGTAATAATCATTACGATTTTAGTAAAATTGTTTTGGCTCAATTGTTTTAAGTATTTTTATGATTTCATTATTGTAGTTCTTATTCCAATTTTAATTAATACTGGCAACACTTGTGTATAGCCAAAATTGTGATTGGCAACATTTAGCATATTTTGCCAAATAAACTTCACCTTTTGTTAAAATATCGTTAGTCTAATCACAGTATAAGTAAGAAACAGTATAATTTTGTTCACACGACCGGAGACCGGGCTCAGGCGGTTCTCACACTGAACTGACTCGTCAAATAGACGCAGCCGCAGGTGATTTCAATGTGTTGACTATGCGCTTGCGCGTGTTCCGTCCGTCCGTCCGTCCGTCCGTGCGGTACTTACAAGCAACGTTACATCCGTAGTGTGTAACATATGCATCTCATTACACAGATTATATCACAAATTAAATACGTAGAGAGGTAACCACGGGGTGACGGACAGCTTCCCGCAAACTGATAAGTGTTGCTCAGTCAACGAAATTAAATAAATTTCTCTTTCTCGTAGATATTTTTTTCCAAACTTTAAAAAGAAAATGACGTCTCGGACTAGATAATTTGTATGGTATTGGTATTGTTCCTTACTTATACCGCGGTGTGACCCCCGCCCCCTTGCCCCGCCCCCGCGCCCCGCCCCCGCCCTCGGTGGTGCCGCCGCTGCAGGCTCCTCTCCCTCCCGTCAGGTTGTAACTATTTGTTAATCGTTTAGGACGAGTATTTATCCAATTGTTTAGGTTAGATAACATGTAGGTTTATAGTACGCTAGCTAAACGGGCTGTGTATCATTAAATTTTATTTTTGTATTGCGTATTGTTGAATGAGGTCCTGATTGAAAAACGACACAACGAGATATCTGACATTGGAATCAATAGAAGGTAATCACAAAAATGAAACATGTTGTATCGTTTTTCATTTGGAACACAAACGGACATTCGAAAATTGTTATAATTGTTATTATTACGGCTTGTTAGATTCCAATTAGTGGTATGTAGTAGTGATTAGTGATGCAAACAAGATCTCCTTTCGGTATGAGAATGTGTTACATATTTTTTCAGCTGTTTAACTGGCTTCCCTGCTAGAAGTTATTGCCATTATAAGCAAAAGGGCGAATTTTTACTAGTAACCTATACTTATTGTTAAATATCGGTCATTAGTAAAAATACCCTACATATATACTTACTGGGTCGGTCGCTATTTTAAACGCAGATTCCAATATTATAAAATAAAAAGTTTTCATTTCATCTTCGCTGTTTTAAGAAACGATGTAAATATTAAAGTCATTAGTATTTTTGTATGTTGTAAAATAATATTATATTTTTATTGGATGTGTAAAGCCTCTCGGCGCACTATACGAATATTAACTAAAGGTTAACTATAATAGGTACATAAATATTCGATATTTCAGTGTTCATTAATTTTACGTTGTCTCAATGTAACGTCCTGAAGGTTCCGGTTAGATACACTCCGATCAACAAACTCGATAACGATATTGTAAACAATCGCAACGTCAGTTTTGTAAATAAAGTTGTTGTCATTAACAGTTATTTTATTTTACAAAAAACCACACCTACATTCTAAAATTAACTTAACCTCAATTTGATATAAATATTTACAATACAAATAAGTATAAAAGAAAAATGCTGTATAAAGCACAAATCGGCACAGAATCACACGTATTATTTTAGTTTCGTGTTACTCTACGATTTCAGCAAAAGTTTTGATCGACGATATCAGATTAGTTTGGGTTAGCCTTAAAAAAAATCAAATGCTGCTAGTTGATAAAACAACGAGTTGTTTAATCTCGTCCGATGGCATGAGTGGTCTCGGGCTGGTCGACGCGGATGATGCTGGAGGCTAGTGCGAAGTAACCTTCATAGTGGACAGTGTCAGGAGTGGTGTCGTAGTGATAGTGGCCGCCGTCGCCGTGCTCGCCGAACCCGTGGAAGTGCTGCACGCGCAGGTCCAGGCCCTGGGATAGAGGAGAGGTCGAAATATTATAACATTCCGTGCTAACTTGGAACACGGGAATAAAGTAGCCACACCTTGTCTCCAAAAGAATTGTAATAACTCTACTACGCCTCCGCTCAGCGATCCAAAGTGAGTCTTGGCCTCCAATACGAGATGAGGCCACTTCTAGATATTTGTAAATATTGAAGAATATTTGGAGCCATTTGTACAGTCCAACAATTTCACAATAGAGCTAGAAAAGAGTTACTGAACCCTAACATCATGTCATCTCACTCGCCTAGAAGAGAAAACAATGTTGACAAAGAACATACATGGTCGCCGGTGACGAGTGTGCCGACGTGTGTGATGGGCGCGCGCATCTCGAAGTAGTGCAGCCACGAGTCGACGTCGGCGTCCGAGCAGAGCGCACTAGAACTAAAGTCCGGCATCACGTGGAACTTCACCTTGCCCGAGCGCAGCACGAACATACCTCCAAGCCCTATGAAAAGGTAATGATTTTTTTAAAGACCGGGAATTATTTAATGCAGCTACAAACACACAACAGCACAAGGATACATGTTATTGATCGAGGATACATTACAAATAACGATCGTATCGAGAGCGATATTTCACGCTATCGGTCAAGGTATCCTCATTTCCAATATTTTATTACTTACCTACAACCTTCTCCCCATAATGCTTCTTGAGGGTCTCCCTGATCGCCGTAATGAAGTTGTCGTCCCCGATCCTCTTCTTGGCCTCCACCTTGATGACGTGTCCTGGCGCGCCGTCGCTCAGCAGGTAGTTGCCGAGTAGCGCGGTGCGGGTCTCGGAGTTCGGCAGTCGCTGCGTCAGGTACCCGCTCTGCCCCTTGGCGGCGCCCACCGGGTGCACGGACGTGATCCGCGTGCCTTGCTCCACTGTGCCGTTGCGGAGGCTCAGGTTTATTATACCCTGGATAACAAATGTAAGTTAAAACTCGAGGATTATGACAAATTAAGATGCGAGCAGGACTGGATCTTGCGTTCCGTACTGCTAAAGCAACATGTGATAAGTACCTCACACGTTTTCTGAGATTGGCACTCATCAACAATTTTTAACGGAGATTTCATCGAAATTGAGACAAACAACATCTTAGTCTCCGCGAGGAACGTAGGTAATTTCAAATAAAAAAACACAACTCAAATCCGTACCTCGCAGTTGACACCCAGGAAGGGCCAGGGCCCCGCGCCTGCGCCGGCTAAGAAGGCGGGGTCACGACCCAGGTGCTTCGCGAGTGCGGCCAGGTCGTACAGCTTGTCGCGCTGCACCAGCGGCACCAGGTATGGCGGACCACCCAGCTCCACCAGCTTACAGTTGCCAGTTAGACCTGGAACCAGAGCAAGAATCCTCATTATAACGCCATAAATTAATGTCTTATACATGACGTCAGAATAGTGATGATATACTTACAAACTAATCGATCTTTAACTAAATAAGTTATTTTTATATATTGATTTCTTAGGCAAGTTATTCAATAGGAGCACCTAAAAGACATGTAATAGGGTATATTACGGGTATGAAGGTAAATACAATATGTAAATTATCTATTTTAAACAACCATCAAAACTTGTCAGACGTGGCGCAGTACCTACGACCTTTGTTTGTTTGGGTCGTTGACGCTCTGCCTACCTCATTAGGGATATAGGCGTGATTGTATGTATGTATGTACAGTATGTAAATTGCGCAAAACATTCAACAAACAAATAACAATTACATAATTTCAGTCTCACTTAGTGGTGATAAAACAACCTTGTTTACACTTGCCTATAAGTGCCTATCGTAGATAACCAAGAAACATAACTATTATTATTATGGCACCACAACACTAGTTTATATCTCATGTTTGTTGTATAGTTTACCTGGTGAAGTGAGGTGGTAAGGAGGCTGTCTCAAGTCAGGCGTCTCCACCACGGACACGTTTACATCAGCGAAGTTACCAGGCAGACCTCGAGCCAATACTGTAACATACAACAAGTAAAAATAAATAGAAAGTTGCCAATTTTGAATATCAGAAAAAAGTAACCCTCTGACAACAACTTACCATCAGCCACCTCATTGAGTGATGGAGTGTGAAGGGGTTTCTCCTTGAAGGAGAGTTTGTTGTAGTCCAAAGATGCCATGCTGAAACACCGCAGTACAAATAGATTAAGGATAGTAAAAACATTCCATAATTAAATAAAGTACGGTTAGCTATAAGTTTGAACAAATTGACATCTTAATTAAACCTTCTCTGAAAAAATCGAATGATAGTTTTGCTAAGTACTCCGTCACTCACCTCGCGGACTCGGTCAAGGTCGCAGTCGCAGGCACCACGGTCGCAGGCTTGCCGCTGACGCCGACGACGGCAACGACCGCCACCAACAATAAATACACACCACGCCACATCTCGCTGACGGATTAGCTCTAGTTCACGTTCGAATTCAAGTTAACCTTACTCCCATTCCGATTACACAGAGTCATTATCATCACAGAATGACCTCCTAAAGACATGAAGATAAGGAAATAAAGAAATAAAACTTACGTTTTAAGCGGTCGGAACGAGTATCGAATTATTCATGAATATTTAATGAGTGTAGTGTGTTTGTCGCGACGGTAATAGTATTCTGTGGTGTTTCGCGCACGGCAACTCCTGCGCAAGTGACCTCGCAGTGGAGTCAAGTTCGATCATACGCGCTCCCTGCTGCGCTATCACATCTCTCGACTCTGATTGCGCGGTTATCATACGAGTTGTTTTGTTTAATTACTTGCCTTTCGGCCGCGACTTTGCTTGCATTACACGTATGTTTTAAAGTTTAATTCGCATAAAAATATAGAACACCTAAAGCTAAAGTAAATTGTTTTCATGAGGCTAGGTGGTATAAGCTGCTTGAAACCGGCGCGGCGGCTTTGTTTACCAAACTTTTAACTAAATGCTATTTGTTATTTTATTATGCAACAGCATCGAGTGCTGTATTAGACCAACATTTCAGTAGTTACATTAAAGTAAATTTAAATGTTATTAATATCAACACAATGAATAGGAAAAATACCAATAAGTGTTTTTGTCTTCGAATAAAGTTTTTGTAATAAAAATGCGAAGATATAAAAAGTCACTTTATTGCCTCGTCCATGACAAACGAGTTAATAAATAAGCGCCTGCGACTACTTAATAACAGCTTCAGAATAAATAAATAAATATTCATAAATGAAACTTAACACTTCACCTTTAAAAGTTAACCAAGCTTTGGTACTGACGGTTACAAAAATTGCATTAACTAATAGCTCAGCTAGTAATTGTTAAAATATCTAAGATATAAATTAACTTCCTTACCATAATTAACAACTTATCTTTAACTTTAAATAATCAACATAACCACAATCAGGTAGCGTTCCAGTTAAAATTACGCATAATTAAGATAATAATTATATTAATTAACTATAATGTAATACAGATACTGGATAAGGCCCTCGGTAACCTACTCGATTGTAAATGAAACTGGAGTTATATATTATTTATAGCCGTTCTTTATTGAACACAATACTGAACGAGATCTGAATGCTATAAGAACACATTTTATCAATACTAAGAAAAACAAAACCTATACAGGGTGTTCATTCAATCGGAAGTAGTTAGTTTTTTTTTTACTGTTGCCGACAACACCCTTTGCCGGCACGCAATTGAAAACCCAACCTGTATAAGTTAGATTTGTGAAGAACCTAATATAACCTCCACTCTTCCATCACCATTTCACTCGTTTTTATCATTTAGCGATTGATCACAGCCTGATTCAATAATAGTCGTCTTCCCGACATCTCACGTACACAAAATATATCTTATTTATGACCATTCAGCTCCCGATGATGCAAAATCAGATAATCATCAAATAAAACAACTTATTTCAGTATTTCTTGCTACAACAGTCGTTTAGGTTTTTTAGTGCAATTTAATGTTACAATAATGCAGTTTGTCTTTATTGGATTTTGCATCATAGTAGCCTTAAAATCCATATCACTCGTAGTCAAAATAGTACTCTCTTTCCATAACTAACTTCAAATTAACTGAATACACTAAACTACATCACATGTCACGTAAAAAAATAATGCTAACATTTACACGTAAATACAATAATTATAATACACAAAGAAAGAGTGAAATGGACGGTGTACCGAAAACTGTTCAGGTTAGTCAGTCAACGAAACTAAACTACTTTCAAAAAGAATTCTAGGAAAAAATAATTCTCCAACCCAAGCGAAGTCAACATTATTTTCATTCTCTAGAGATGTTCAGTTTCGATGAATTAGCAACCCCTTTCAGTTTTTGGGATACCGTCCCTTGTAGATGTTTCAAAATATGTGTAAACGATTATTATCTTTTACAGTTTGAAACACCGTATTCGTCCGTTATACAATGCAATATTTTTATTAATATAATACATAGAATCAGGTAATGCGTCCTGAATTAGCGCCAATATAGGGTTTCAGAGATTGAAGTATTCTAAGTGACTTGTAGCATGTTCCTATTGCATTGATATGCATATAAATTCAGTCACATTGTCTTTTAAGTTCAGTCATAGGAGTGAATAAGTTATAATTATAACTACATTCTATTTATTATAAATTGCTATAATAAATGAATATTAAGAAATATACATGTTTGTTTCGATGGTATCAGTAAAATATAACTTTGATGTTATACGATATAATAAAAATGTCAAATAATAAAAAGGGTCTAATTTCGTCTCAGTCTAGTAAAATCACTGGTTCAGGAAAAGGAATCTTCTTAATAGATATTTTATTTATATCTTGATTCATCTGTCTGTATGAGTATGAGAAGAGGCAGCGTAATGAGCTGCATCAAAACTTCACATTTCGAGATCTTTTTCTTGAGCAAAATGTGTTTTATTACGATCACTGAGCGCCTAGTGTTACTATATTTTTCTTATTACAATAGATTAGTTTCACAACATTCACTGGTGCTGCGTTTCGCGGTCATACCGATGTTTCGCGTATGAATGACCTCTTCTGGACCCACTAAGATTATCAAATGGTGTATATCGTACTTGTCAGTGTGGCCTATACCTCGCTGGGCAGCAGCGTGTGCGTCTGCTCGTGGTACAGTTGCCTGGCGTACGCAGCATGCTTAGCGACCCAGGCTGCTAGCTCGCTGCTGTCGCACTGCACGCGTGGTCTCCTCACAGCGTCCCGCCCCCCCTCCGCGCCCCCCCGCACGCCCAGCTCCACGTAGTGAGCGCCCTCTGATGATACCGCTACGCAGGATACCAGGTTGCTGTAATCATATTACGCGATTAGAATGTTGAATAGAAACTTGTGAAAGCTGGCTTTTGACAAGTTGCTGGATTGTATCTGAAGTTGCTAAATTTCATCTCAAGTGGACATGAGGCTAACCAAATGTGGCTAACAATTTATTATATTGAATCACAAGCATATTAAATTAAAAATGACCTGAGATGCGTCTCCATGACGATCTGCGGCTGGTGATGCTTGCAGGTGCATATCCGGAGGTAGGTGATGGAGAGCAATGCGCGGATGTCGTGCGGAGTGTCCCTGATGATGCGGTACGCGAGGAACTGCTCGCTGTAGTCGTTGCCGTTCAGCGCGTACAGCAGCGCGGCGCCGGCGGCCTGCGCGCTGCAGTAGCGCGGCAACAGTCCGCCAGCGCCGACTGCGCAGCGCGGCGCGCGCACGCGACCCGGGACCCACTTGTCCGACCTAAACGGTACAATAAACAATACATAATAATCAACATCCTAAGACCAATAGCCCCCACGGAGATTGGACACGAAAAAAAAGAAACAAGAAGAGGACATAATCCATTTTAGTCATACCTGTAACTAGTGTAAAGAGAAGAAAAGAAAAAATTAAGCAAGTCTAAAACCCTGTACCTCCTGCTGGTATCCCTGAGAGCTGATGCAGTTTCAGCGGCGAGGTCCAGCACGCCGATGACGGGCTTGGTGACGGTGCCCACTAGTCCTTTACCGACGCCCGCCAGGAACCCGGGGATACCTTCTTGTGTAGCGCCCTCGTATGAATGCTTCACGAGAGAGGTCATTCCACCTGCATCGAGAAAAACAATCAAAATATGTCAAAAATGCCACTCCCGTGGATCGCAAGCCAAGGCTCAGACTCTGACATAGATTATTGGAGCCTAGACAGATGGTTCGCTCGAAGCAATACCGTCTTTTTGATCACGCACACATTGATGTGACTTTTACAGGCATTATCAGGCCATGTATGCTGACTGAAAATGACATGTCGAGAGCGGAATTTCTAGAAACCTAATTATCTGATGTTCAGATCACTAGGAGATCGGACTTACTGGATACCTTCTAATATTGTATGGGTCACTTACCGAGTATCCCGAGTCCAAGTCCGCGGAACCCTGCGGCGATGTGAGCGCCGGCCGCCGCGCTGCGGATCCTCCGGCGCGTCTCCTCGTGGGCCTCGTCACCCACTACTCGCTCCAATCCATCGCCCAACGATTCTAGGTAAAATAAGGGAAAATTAACATCAATGTACTCAGCAGTTAAAGATGAACCTCTTGCGTTTTTCAGCTATAATCAAATGAATTCTCGCTTAAATACTTTCTCGATTATCTACCCAGATAATTATTTACCAGTCGCAGAACTCGGATGTTTTAAATCAAAGATCGTTGTCTTGCTGGAACGACAGCTGAATGTGTCCTCCAAAACAAGGAATCGGGCTTACCTGTGACCTTGGCAGCGGAGTTGGAGATGCCGTGCGTCACATTCTTGAGCAGCGCTGACACGTTTCCCTCGAGGAAGAAGCCGGAGACGCCCTCCGACACGTCCGCCACGAAGCCCAGCGGGTTGCCCAGGAAGTCCACCGAGCCCAGGATCTTCGCCGCCTGCCACTTCAGCTCCTACACACACCAGCGTCATTATAAATAAACAAGCTTTCCGGACTGTTTTCTTGTAGGAGACAATGGAAAATGACAACATAGAATCCAAAAACTAAACAAGAGGGATTTGAATTTATGACCTGTCGTGTGTTCATACAACTTCGCAAAATTTCTGATCTTTTTAGACTAGCGTTTCATTGGCGTCTCAACCACGCGAATAGCTTTTATGGTTTCTGATATGTTTAACACAGATCAGACAACTACTCACGTCCTTGAAGTGTTTGAGCAGCTGTCGGGCGAGGCAGGCGGGCGTCTCGAAGGGGTGCGCGCGCACGAACGGCTCCAGCTCCACGCACGCGTCCTCGAAGCGGATCAGCGTCAGCCCCAGCCGCTTCTTCAGGGTCGCTAGACCTGGTTCTAGCTTGTTCGCCGTGCACATCGACAGGCGAATCTGGTGGAGAAATACGGTTTAGCTTTGTAACAAGATAATATTATTATATATAAACCAACAACAACGAGCGTAAGACAAGTTAAACATAACATTGCAGTTTTGAACACATGTTTTGTACAGTCTCATGAGTTCTGTATTTTTCTAGCATAATAGCCTACTAAATATTCGTAGTTCTGACCTTCTTGAAGTTCGCAATCTAAGCAAAGAATAACATACTAAGTATAATGTGTAATTGTATCATTACTACTTTTTGGAAAGGAAGTGTCTAAACAGCCACTAGTGGTTGTTTAGCTTCAAACGCTAACGACCACTATTGGCCGGCTAGCGTTTGAAGCTAAACAGTGGTTGTTTAGCCGGCCAATAGTGGTCGTTAGCGTTTGAAGCTAAACAACTACTAGTGGCTGTTTAGACACTTCCTTCTGGAAAACCGCTGGAGCGTTAGTTAGCCCGAAAATCATTCTGTTAAACTCATATTAACCTTCGAGCGTTATAAAGGCAGGCTTTGATGTTGTACAACATACTTATAATTTATGCATAAAGCCCTGCCAGGAATTAAAAAGACCTGTCACAGAGAAAGAATAAGAGAAGAACTTATG
>JARACY010005849.1:0-20025 GCA_029255725.1 Scrobipalpa atriplicella
ACGAGACATACATCAGGTACAAAGTGGAGGCGAAAATAAAACAGTTTTTGTTAAAACTAACCTTGAAGATAAACATGTAGTGAACCGAACTAAAGAAAATAACAGAAAAGCAAGAGAAATACACCTCGAGAAAATTAGAGATGGAAATAAAACAGTGAAAACTAACCTTAAAGTTAAACAAGCAGTGAACCATACTAACGATAAGAAAAGAAATATACGAGACATACACCAGGTACAGAGTAAAGACGAAAACAAAACACTTTCTGTGAAAACTAACCTTGAAGATAAGGAAGCACTGAACCAAACTAATGAAAAGAACAGAAAAACAAGAGACATACACCAGGTACAAAGTAATGATGGTAATAAAACAGTTAAACCTAGTCTTGAAGTTAAACAATCAGTTAAACAAACTAACGAAAAGAACGGAAATATACGAGACATACACCAGGTACAAGAAACAATGTCAATGAAAACTAACCTTGAAGTTAAACAAACAGCGAAACAAACTGATGAAAATAACAGAAAAGCACGAGACATACACCAGGTACAACGTCAAGAGGAAAATGAAACATTATCAGTGAAAACTAACAATGAAGATAAACAAGTAGAATACGGACATGTTGTGGACATGTTGATTTTCCCCTATTTTTTACTTGAAAATATAAAAGAGGCAAATGAAACAAAGCACATACTGCCAAAAAATGTAAGTGGCCAGTATAATTTTGTGCGCTTCGAGATACAAATTTTTTATCTTCTGGCATCCGCCTGTTTCTAGTCTTGAATAACGAATAAAAAAAAAAATGGTGGAGGGAAAAATGTATGGGATTTAATTTCTCCCCTAGGGGAGACTACCAGTGCCTTAACAGGTGTCTTCTGGGTTAGCTCGCTCCATCGTCGATTCTCACGGTCATCGCTGACCTGTGTCTAGAGTCAAGAGCTAACCCATTCCAAGTAAAAAAAAAAAAGATGCAGACAGACGGATTTATCGAAATTGTTTATTTAAGTATTTTTTAATTTCTATTACAGAAGGGGAGCCTCTACCGCCTCAGGAATCAACAGGTGTCGCCGGGAAAGCTGTCATAGTGTCAATATCAGTCGCCGGAGCTTATATGATCCTGGTACTCGCGCTGATGGTCTACTGTAGGAGAAGGAGGCTTCAGAGGAGACAAAGAGGTAAACTAACTACTCGTCCCTCCCGCCCCTGCAGTCCCAACCCATGGTATAAGAAAATTACTACGCCTGGTATTTTCTTCCCGTGACAGCTGGTTCACGACGTGAGACCAGATGACGTCATCAAACAGAATCGATAAATGTATTGCCATTTTTGGAAAATAAATTACCCAAGTATATTGTATTTTTTTCTAACTAACTTCTAAAAAGAAGCTATTTTATTGTATTGAGTTAAAATTAATTACTAAATACGTTAATAAGACGAAAAAAAATAGTAAGCTAGATGGAGATTAGGTTTTATTTATTTACTACGTATTAAAAACTCCCTTACAGTTTAAACAATGTAATTAAATGGCAACATTGTTTGTGACGTCAACTGGTCCGTCATCTGGAATTATCCTACTCTTTGTCCGAAGAGAATACCAGGTTTCCTTATACCATGTCCCAACCATTTATCCCGTATCTCTCATCCTTATCGTCTTTCCCGATTGTTCGTCCTTCCCGTCTCTCTGCCTTCTGCCATCTCTAGTTCCATCTTCTCCCCTGCAAAATCATTTTTTTTTTCACTCTGCATTTTCATCCAATTCAAAACTGGTGGCCTCTTTCAGCTTTTAATATAGACATGTCAGCTTTATGTGCCTATCGAAGCACGGATTCATCTTACGGGAGGGACGAGAAGTACGGTGGGTACTTGAAGGGCAGTGAGGACAGGAGAGAAGGGAGGGACGGGAGAAATGGGAGGGACGGGAGCTGCTTTGTGGACGAGAGAGACGGGAAGGACGAACAATCGGGAAAGACGATAAGGATGAGAGATACGGGATAAATGGTTGGGACATGGTATAAGGAAACCTGGTATTCTCTTCGGACAAAGAGTAGGATAATTCCAGATGACGGACCAGTTGACGTCACAAACAATGTTGCCATTTAATTACATTGTTTAAACTGTAAGGGAGTTTTTAATACGTAGTAAATAAATAAAACCTAATCTCCATCTAGCTTACTATTTTTTTTCGTCTTATTAACGTATTTAGTAATTAATTTTAACTCAATACAATAAAATAGCTTCTTTTTAGAAGTTAGTTAGAAAAAAATACAATATACTTGGGTAATTTATTTTCCAAAAATGGCAATACATTTATCGATTCTGTTTGATGACGTCATCTGGTCTCACGTCGTGAACCAGCTGTCACGGGAAGAAAATACCAGGCGTAGTAATTTTCTTATACCATGGGTTGGGACTGCAGGGGCGGGAGGGACGAGTAGTTAGTTTACCTCTTTGTCTCCTCTGAAGCCTCCTTCTCCTACAGTAGACCATCAGCGCGAGTACCAGGATCATATAAGCTCCGGCGACTGATATTGACACTATGACAGCTTTCCCGGCGACACCTGTTGATTCCTGAGGCGGTAGAGGCTCCCCTTCTGTAATAGAAATTAAAAAATACTTAAATAAACAATTTCGATAAATCCGTCTGTCTGCATCTTTTTTTTTTTTACTTGGAATGGGTTAGCTCTTGACTCTAGACACAGGTCAGCGATGACCGTGAGAATCGACGATGGAGCGAGCTAACCCAGAAGACACCTGTTAAGGCACTGGTAGTCTCCCCTAGGGGAGAAATTAAATCCCATACATTTTTCCCTCCACCATTTTTTTTTTTATTCGTTATTCAAGACTAGAAACAGGCGGATGCCAGAAGATAAAAAATTTGTATCTCGAAGCGCACAAAATTATACTGGCCACTTACATTTTTTGGCAGTATGTGCTTTGTTTCATTTGCCTCTTTTATATTTTCAAGTAAAAAATAGGGGAAAATCAACATGTCCACAACATGTCCGTATTCTACTTGTTTATCTTCATTGTTAGTTTTCACTGATAATGTTTCATTTTCCTCTTGACGTTGTACCTGGTGTATGTCTCGTGCTTTTCTGTTATTTTCATCAGTTTGTTTCGCTGTTTGTTTAACTTCAAGGTTAGTTTTCATTGACATTGTTTCTTGTACCTGGTGTATGTCTCGTATATTTCCGTTCTTTTCGTTAGTTTGTTTAACTGATTGTTTAACTTCAAGACTAGGTTTAACTGTTTTATTACCATCATTACTTTGTACCTGGTGTATGTCTCTTGTTTTTCTGTTCTTTTCATTAGTTTGGTTCAGTGCTTCCTTATCTTCAAGGTTAGTTTTCACAGAAAGTGTTTTGTTTTCGTCTTTACTCTGTACCTGGTGTATGTCTCGTATATTTCTTTTCTTATCGTTAGTATGGTTCACTGCTTGTTTAACTTTAAGGTTAGTTTTCACTGTTTTATTTCCATCTCTAATTTTCTCGAGGTGTATTTCTCTTGCTTTTCTGTTATTTTCTTTAGTTCGGTTCACTACATGTTTATCTTCAAGGTTAGTTTTAACAAAAACTGTTTTATTTTCGCCTCCACTTTGTACCTGATGTATGTCTCGTGCTATTTTTTCCTTTTTATGAGTTTGGTTCACTGCTTGTTTGTCTTCAAGGTTAGTTTTCATTGATACTGTTTCATTTCCATCTTTACTTTCTACATGTATGCTGCCGTTATTGGTATTAGAAATGTAGTAGAAATGGCCAGAATAGCGGTTATATTTATCTGCATAATTTAAAACTGACTGGTCATTTTTCTCTACAGAAACTGCCACTGTTAATGCCAGTAATACACACCCAACTGATACGAATAAATTACTCATTTTATTAGATTTTTCACCATTTAGTAAAACAATATTCGCACCCGCTAGCAAAGAAAAACTGATAGAAACTATTCAAATAAGAAGTCACAGGGTTTTATATGTCAGTTCTAGTATGGGAATGCATAATTTCTCGCCATTTCTATTATTTTCATAATAAACTTCGCTCAGGGGAATTTCTCTATTCAATGAATGGATGAAGTTTATATAAACTTTTCCTTTTAAGATATAATAGTGGTATTAATGCATTAATCACATAATATTGTAATAACATCATCCTATTTATAGTATAAATGTGAATGTTTGTAAGAATTGATGTATGTATGTGTGTCTGGATGTTTGTCACTCTTTCGGATCGGTAAATTGGGATGAAATAGGCTACAAGTTTTTTTTTTTTTTTTACTTGGATTGGGTTAGCTCTTGACTCTAGACACAAAGGTCAGCGTTGACCGTGACAGAGTCGACGATACACGGAAAAAGCGCGTATTTATAATGCGATCTCAAGATTGAGAGCAATATTAAGTGTGGATTTGACAGGTAATTTGGTACTGGAATGACATTTCTGATACGAGCTTAAACTCGCTGTCGCTCTTGAGAGCTGATTATAAATACGGGCCTTACCTACGTGAACAAAAACTTGCATGAAACTTTGCCAACTTTTTCATAATATACAACGTGTAACTTAAAGGGTATATGCATCGAGAAATGTGTGAATCTACCCATGAAACTGAACAACTTTCCCTAAGGAACACAGGTCGAAATACGAAAAAAAAATTTTGACCGCCCATACTAAATACAAACAGCTGATGCATTTTGTATGAAAGGTCACAATTTTCTTTTTCGTTTTTCGACCTATGTTCCTTAGGGAAAGTTGTTCAGTTTCATGGGTAGATTCACACAATTCACGATGCACATACCCTTTATGTTACACGTTTATTTTTTATGTGTGTATTTTTTTTAAATTTCAGTATCTCCAAGAGTGGTGGAACCGTCGCCGGGACAACAACTGCACGTGTCCAGTGGACAGCCGGTGTACCTTCACTGCCGTGCCACCGGGGATCCTGTACCTACTACGCACTGGGACAGGGACAAGGCTATTTTACATCAGCGTAAGTGACACTCTAATCTTCCATGCTGGACTGGGAGTGATAGAAAAACATAGAATGTGCCAGCTGCATCTCCTCCCAGGCATGCTGTAAAAGTCAGTTAAGGGATTCGAGGGTTTCAGTATTGTAATTTAGGCGATGGGCTGACAACCTGTCACTATAGCAATATAGGTATACCGATCCATCTGGAATAACCCTCAAAATTTGTCAGACGTGGCGGAACGACCTATGGTTGTTTACGCTCTGCCTACCCCATTAGGGATAAAGGCGTGATTATATGCATGCATGCATGCATGTAAGTGACACTACAGTATGCCCGGGAGGAGAAGCGGCTGCAACATTCTTTGTCTCCTTATGTCCCTTACGCAAAATATCCTTCCGCAAAAAGTCCCTGTCGCAGAATCAACATTTTATTAGTGTCGTTTTTCCTAGCCCAGCATTTAGGGTAGTTTATAAAATAACCCACAAACCATGTTCAACGTGGCAAAAACACCTATTTACGAGGTCTTTGTCGCTCCGCCTACCCCGCAAAGGCCACAAGTGTGACTGCATGTATTGTGTCCAGTGGACAGCCGGTGTACTTGCAGTGGCGCGCCACCGGATATCCTGCAGGTACCTACTACCAAGAGGACTTATAACCTCCCGTATAAACTGCGTACACCGCTACTTAGCAGTGCCATCTATTGACATTAGCATAATATTTTCCCCAGTTCGGTTAGGAAATTGCAGGCTGAATCACCTGATTGTCCGAAAAGAAAAAGGATTCCGTGCTTCGGAGGACACGTTAAGCCGTCGGTCTCGGTCCCTATCTTTGATAGTGGTCGTTACACAAACTCTGACACCAGGGTTCATCGGGTCGATCGACTCGAAACCCATACGTCAGAAGAAGCCTGAAAACTTTATGATTTATAGGTATAAACTTTATTTATTTGCAGAACATGAAGTTGAACTCGAAGGAAGTGCTAACGTTTCCAACGCAAGGTAAGTTTAAACTTATCTTTTTCGGCCTAGCATTTTTCCGGTCCAAAGCTAGGGTCCGCTAAATGGGTAATTTAGACTTATAAAAAAAAACCTATACAGGGTGTTAATTTAATTGCGTGCCATAGCTTAGAGGGTGTTTCAGTAACGTAAAAGGAGCCTGTAAATAATATAAAAAATCCAACTCGAAAAAATAAATAAACGAAAGTCGGTAGGTATTTATAATGATTCCCAGAGCAGCTTCTAGCTCTCGCGCTATGAACAATCCCGCGCGACGCGAGTCGCATCGATTCTACGAAGAAAACTTTTTTTTTATTGCATCGACCAGTGATAGCGACTCGCGCGGGCTCGTTTATAGCGCGAGAGCCAGACGCAGCTCTTGGAATCATAATAAATAAAGACTTGGTTTTTTGATTTTTTGAGTGGAATTTTTTTTATAATTTTTTTATGGGCTCCTCTAACGTTACAGAAACACTTCCTAAGCTATGGCACGCAATTAAATTAACACCCTGTCTGTATACGTAGGTGTTAAAAAAAAGAAACTGAACAATTTTCCTTTAAAAAAAACGGTTTTCTATACAACGTGTAACAGAAAGAGTATATGCATCGAGAAATGTGTGAATCTACCCATGAAACTGAACAACTTTCCCTAAGGAACATAGGTCGAAATACGAAAAAAAAAAATTGACTTCCCATACTAAATACGCTATCAGCTGATGCATTTAGTATGAAAGGTCACGATTTTTTTTTTCGTTTTTCGACCTATGTTTCTTAGGGAAAGTTGTTCAGTTTCATGGGTACACATTTCACGATGCATATACCCTTTCTGTTACACGTTGTATAAATGGCGCCAGCTGTTTGAGTCATTTCGTATCGGAGGTTTTTGAAAAAAAAAGAAATAGGAAATGAAATAGATCTATGTGTTTATGTTACAGAATAGTTCTATACAACAATGGCACGTTATTCATACGACAAGCAAGAGAGGAGGACTCAGATCGCTATGGGTGCACTGCTGGTAGTGCAGCGGGACTAGCTAGGAATGAACTTGTTCTAGTCGTGCATCCAGGTAATTACCAACTATCTTCTCTTAACTGGGTCTAGAAACTTCTACGCACAACTACACTGTGGAATCTGTGGTCCGATACAACATGGCAGACTTGAAGAATAGTGAATAACACCATGGCCCTGATCCTGAGCGCAGGGGGATCCAGCACTTCCTGCCTATTGCTGGTTACTGGCCCTAATTAGAGAAACACTTTTGCACTTGATATTACACTTTATTCTTCCATCTTTTGAGACCATTTGAGACTGTATTTGAGACTTACAATGTCCAAATCATTCATATGTTATATGCAAAACAGAATGCATCTCACCATCGCCATTTATAATTTACTACCAGTTTACACTCATTTATACAGCGACATCTAATTATCACTTATGCCAACAAAGTATGCACATGCGTCTTGTACAAATAGTACATTGTTTATCGAGGGAAGAAGATGACCGATTCCTACGCAGCTGAGGGCCTCAATACACACGAGTTGGGAATCGAATTTTCTTCCGAGTTATACATAGTGCTTTATACTACACCTATGAGAAAAATATAATTAAAAATTCTTGTAAGATAAAGAATGATATCACTTACATGAGAAGGTATCTTAAGAACATTTGAAGTGGCATCATCCATCCGAACAGAACACAAACGAAACACATACTATATACCTACAGTTACACATAACATCACACATAACAAAACATAACACATACTTAACATCAGAACACTAAACAATTTTAATTAAACAAGTAGAATACGGACATGTTGTGGACATGTTGATTTTCCCCTATTTTTTACTTGAAAATATAAAAGAGGCAAATGAAACAAAGCACATACTGCCAAAAAATGTAAGTGGCCAGTATAATTTTGTGCGCTTCGAGATACAAATTTTTTATCTTCTGGCATCCGCCTGTTTCTAGTCTTGAATAACGAATAAAAAAAAAAATGGTGGAGGGAAAAATGTATGGGATTTAATTTCTCCCCTAGGGGAGACTACCAGTGCCTTAACAGGTGTCTTCTGGGTTAGCTCGCTCCATCGTCGATTCTCACGGTCATCGCTGACCTGTGTCTAGAGTCAAGAGCTAACCCATTCCAAGTAAAAAAAAAAAAGATGCAGACAGACGGATTTATCGAAATTGTTTATTTAAGTATTTTTTAATTTCTATTACAGAAGGGGAGCCTCTACCGCCTCAGGAATCAACAGGTGTCGCCGGGAAAGCTGTCATAGTGTCAATATCAGTCGCCGGAGCTTATATGATCCTGGTACTCGCGCTGATGGTCTACTGTAGGAGAAGGAGGCTTCAGAGGAGACAAAGAGGTAAACTAACTACTCGTCCCTCCCGCCCCTGCAGTCCCAACCCATGGTATAAGAAAATTACTACGCCTGGTATTTTCTTCCCGTGACAGCTGGTTCACGACGTGAGACCAGATGACGTCATCAAACAGAATCGATAAATGTATTGCCATTTTTGGAAAATAAATTACCCAAGTATATTGTATTTTTTTCTAACTAACTTCTAAAAAGAAGCTATTTTATTGTATTGAGTTAAAATTAATTACTAAATACGTTAATAAGACGAAAAAAAATAGTAAGCTAGATGGAGATTAGGTTTTATTTATTTACTACGTATTAAAAACTCCCTTACAGTTTAAACAATGTAATTAAATGGCAACATTGTTTGTGACGTCAACTGGTCCGTCATCTGGAATTATCCTACTCTTTGTCCGAAGAGAATACCAGGTTTCCTTATACCATGTCCCAACCATTTATCCCGTATCTCTCATCCTTATCGTCTTTCCCGATTGTTCGTCCTTCCCGTCTCTCTCGTCCACAAAGCAGCTCCCGTCCCTCCCATTTCTCCCGTCCCTCCCTTCTCTCCTGTCCTCACTGCCCTTCAAGTACCCACCGTACTTCTCGTCCCTCCCGTAAGATGAATCCGTGCTTCGATAGGCACATAAAGCTGACATGTCTATATTAAAAGCTGAAAGAGGCCACCAGTTTTGAATTGGATGAAAATGCAGAGTGAAAAAAAAAATGATTTTGCAGGGGAGAAGATGGAACTAGAGATGGCAGAAGGCAGAGAGAAGCTGGTAGAAGAAGGAGAAGAAGAGAAGAAGGTTGGGAACGGAGCTCTCGTACAGAACGGGAGACTACTGCCTCATGATCGGGATGGAAGCGGTAAGTTATTGTGCGGTCATTTTTAGGGTTCCGTACCTCAAAAGGAAAAAGGAACCCTTATAAGATCACTTCATTATCCGATTGGTTGTATGTCATGACACTTTTCTCAGGAATTCTCCACATGTTCTTTGAATTCGTTATCAAGATGACATACATACATACATAAATCACGCCTTTATTCCTCATGGGGTAGGCAGAGCAAAAACGACCCAAGCAAAGGTCGTTCCGCCACATCTGACAAGTTTTGAGGGTTATTTAATACAGATGATTAGTATGTATATTGCTATAGTGACGGGTTGTCAGCCCATCGCCTAAATTGCAATACACTGAAACCCTCGAATCCCTTAGCTGGTTTTTACAGCATGCCCGGCAGAATGCAGTTGACACATTCTATGTTTTCTCTCACTTCCAGTCCAGTATGGACGGAATTCCCTTTATTTATGTTATGCAAAATTGCTTCTTACCGCTCAGTCTCTCGACAGTAATGCTAATTAAGGGTCTATGTGTTCGCGGCAACTGTCCCTTTCAAACCAATGACAGAATGCGCACTCTGTCCTTTTCTAGCATAGGGCTGTTTTGTATATTTTTGCATATATCTCAATGTACACAAAAAGTATTGAAAAACAGAGTTGATTACTTATGATGTTCTTCATAATTATACGGTGAATTCGATATAACATTTGGTGTTTCTAAGCTCATAGAAATATCACAGTTGTTGAAATTCGGCATTAAGACGCCAGTTTTTCATGATATTTCTGATGATTTCCTGGTGTTATCATAGTATTTTTAGATTTCATCTATGAATCTAGTTGTTCTCCATATTTTAGAGAAGCTAACCATAAATAGATTTATTGAAAATTCAACTATTAACTATCATAAAAAAGTGAAATGCCGAACCGTGTTTAGCTCGATTTAGAGTACTACCCTCCTTAATACCCATTTTTACAGGTGCAGATAACTCAGAGGTTTCAGCCATATCGCGTGCTTCTAAGAAATCAGGACAATATGACCATCTCACCGTGCCTAGGACTCTACTCACTGAACAGATTACTTTAGGTACGTATGTACATCAATAATTCGCCTTGTTAAAAAAAAAACCATATTTTTTTATTTTTTTTCTGAATCTTTATGCATTTGATGCCTTACACTTCTTGGTTAGCAATAAACTATTCTTGTTTCTCATATTTTATAAATAATTTGTATATTGTTTTATATATCTAGGTCGTGGCGAGTTCGGCGATGTGACGTTAGCTAAAATAGACCTCGCTCAAGTAAAGAAGCTTCGCACCAAAGACGAGTTACAAACTGAACCCAAAATCAGACCCGTGCTTGTAAAGGCACTCACTACTAAGGACGAGGTAAAAATACGCTATTTGACTACTAGTTAAATCAGCAACTTTTTATGAAATGTCAAAAACAATTTTTTGTATGAAAATACTGGCTTGTGACGTCACTGGCTTGTAAATATTGACTACTCAAATCAATAACTTCTATATTTTTAACTCGATTATTAAATCTTAATGTGCATTTTTTTTTTCAAATGATGAATGAGATCCAAAGTTATTTTAGCCATCAGTTTTAAGTATAAACGTTTTGAATTTTTTTAGCCACCCAGTCAACATTAAAAACATGACTTAACATCTAAACTAAAATTGCTGCCGTCCCTATCTTTTCTATTATGAACAATATTAACAGGTGGACTAATTAAGTCATGTCAATTGCAACGCTGAATTGCCGTCAGTGTCTTTTTATACAGTTTAAAATTTAGCCCATAATCAGACCCGTGCTTGTAAAGGCACTCACTACCAAAGATGAGGTAATTATTGATGATTTCTCTTGTTTCTCTCGTTTCCGTCTCTACATTCCCCTCGTTTCTTCCGTCACTTTAGTTTCTTCCGTCACTCCGGTTTTTCCTTTTTTCCCCGTCCCTTTAGTTTCTGTCGTCCCTCTCGTTTCCCCCGTCCCTTTAATTTCGCCTGTCCCTTCGGTTTCACTCGTCCCTGTCTTTTCTCCGTCCCTCCGGTTTCTCTCATCAATACAGTTTCTCCCGTCCCTCTAGTTTATCCCGTCCTTCTCGTTTCTCCCCCTCCAGTTTCCCGTCACTCTCATTTCTCACGTTCCTGCATTTTCTCCCGTCCCTCTTCTTTTTCCTGTCCCTCAGGTTTCTCGATTTTTTCGTCCTTCTAGTTTTAACCGATTCTCCCGTCTCTTTGGATTTTCCCGTTTCTCTCGTCCCTCACATTTCTCTTTTCTCTCGTCTCTTCCGTCTCTCCGGGTTCTTCCGTCGTTCATCTATTTTGTTACACGTTGTTTTTTTCTATAATTACAGGTGCAATTAGCAGAATTCCGTCGTCAACTAGACATGTTCAGTCGCGTCCGGCACGCTAACGTGGTCCGGCTCATAGGACTGTGCAATGAGGCCAATCCACACTGCATGCTGCTGGAACATACTGACTGGGTAAGAACAGCACGTGCACATCACAGAATATACGGGGTGTAAGGGACAGCGTCCCGCAAACTTATAGGGGTTGCTCAGTCAACGATACTGAACAACTACCATCAGGTTTTTTTTTCAGGAAATGAAAAAACAAATTTGCTTTTTCATACAAAATGACCACCTCGAACAGACAAAAGCAAATTTGTCTTTTTCATTTCCTGAAAAAAAAACCTGATGGTAGTTGTTCAGTATTCGACTGAGCAACCCCTATAAGTTTGCGGGACGCTGTCCATTACGACCCCGTATATTCTGTTTGGCTGCAGAAATTAGCAAGGTACCTATCCCAGAAGGGATTGCACGAAACCCTCCCACCATAAAGTCAGCTCAGCACAGTTTAAAATTTAAATCCTTCCCTTTTAAATTTAAAATAATATATATTTATTATATTATATTTATTTTCAGTGTATGTTTATGTATTTATATTTAGTATGTACTATAATTATGTAGATTTTAAGTCTTATTTAGGTTTTTTAAGTGTTTAGTGTGTTGCCGCAACTACTTGCATTGTATAACTTTCTTTCTGACATGCAGGGTTGTCTGGAAGAGATCGCTTAAAGCGATAAGACCGCCTTTGCGCACATGTACTTTTATGCTTGTACTCTAAAATGTTTATGCGCAATAAAGAGTTTATTTATCTATCTATCTATCCTTCTTCCGTTCCCAGGGCGACCTGAAGAACTTCCTCATAGCCACCCGTTCCCCGGAAGAAACAGCCGAGTACATCGCGCGTATAAGCGGCGCGCATCCCGTCCCACCCTGCGCTAGGACACTCCCCCCACTGCAGCCGACACATAGAGTGTTATTGGCCGCTCATCTAGCTGCTGCTGCTAATGCATTGGCTGCTAAGAGGATTACACACAGGTATGACTCGTTTGACTCAAATTTACAAGGTTTTGACACAATTAAACACGTTTTCGACCCAATCTGACACAATTTTTGACCCCAATCTGATACACTTTGACACAATTAAACACATTTTGACCCTAATCAACACTCCTTTAACCCAATCTAACACACTTTGACACAATTAAACACACTTTTGACCCAAATCAACACACTTTTGACCCAATATGACACAAATTTGACCCAATCTAACACACTTTGACACAATTCAACACACTTTTGACCCAATCAAACACAGTTTTGACTCAATCTAACACACTTAACCCAAGCCAACACACTTCTACTTCTATTTTTTATACTTTTCACCTAAGCAAACACTTTTAACCAAGCTAACACACTTCCATAAGGTGTATTAAACACCACATTTTGACTACAAACTACAATGATAATATATGTTTTATTGTTTATTGTTAACAGAGACATATCGTCGCGCAACTGCGTGATCACATCACAGCTGCACCTGAAGCTGTCGTTCCCCGCGCTCACCAGGGGACCGGACTCGTACGAGTATTACAAACTACATGATCAGGTAAATAAGGCTCGTATTTATAAAGCTATCTCAAGATTGAGAGCAATATTAAGTATGGATTTGATTTGACAGATCGTTTTGTACTGAAATGACATTTCTGATACAAACTTAAATTCGCTGTCACTCTTGAGAGCTGAATAATCAGCTCAAATAAATAAAAAATAAATAAATAATAAATCAGCGAAAACAGAAATTAAATTAATTAAAAAATCACCGAGATATAATAATCATAAAGTTAGTCTATCTATCTCTCTCTTCGAAACGACATTTTTTAAGGAAGTAGTATGGCAGTCCTGTTATGTGACGTCACATAACAGTTCGGATCTCTCTTTTTACCGACGACTTTAAGCATTATAACTCGTAAACTAATGAAACAATACGCTATTTGACTACTAGTCAAATCAGCAACTTTTTATGAAATGTCAAAAACGATTTTTTGTATGAAAATACTGGCTTGTGACGTCACTGGCTTGTAAATATTGACTACTCAAATCAATAACTTCTATATTTTTAACTTGATTATTAAATCGAAATGTGCATTTTTTTTAAATGACGAATGAGATCCACAGTATTTTAGCCATAAGTTTTAAGGTTTAAAAGTTTTTAAAGGTTTTTTAAAGGTTTTAAAGCTTTGAATTTTTTTAGCCACCCAGTCAACATGCCTATTCTTCATCATCATCAGCCACAACAGTCCATTCTTAGTGATAATAAAAAAAAAGTCATGCTTATTCCCTATTAGCTATAATGTAAATTGTTTTCAGGTGGTTCCATTACGTTGGTTGCCGAGCGAGGCTGTGTTGGAGGGAGAGTATTCAATGAAGTCTGATGTTTACATGTTCGCCGCCACAGTGTGGGAGGTAAACTCTTATATTATCTTGTCTTGTCGCAAGACATTTTTTTATGCTCGTCAATCGTCAATGTCCAGCCGGATATCCGGTATCCGGCCAAACAGCTATCCATTTCATCTCTAATTTTGATCCAATGATACAATCTAGGAAATAGTTGACCAAATCTAATTCATTTTTACCTTGTTTCGTCCAAGATTTAAATGTATCTATTAAACATATTTTTTAGACAATCTCACATAACTTAACCATTTATTTCTGGTTTGTAGATTGCGTTTTATAAACTTGAAATATTAATTTCAGATCTACACAAAAGCGGAGCTGCCGTTTGCTAAATTAAACGATAACTCAGTACTTGAGCGACTCAAGAACGGATCACTCGAGTGGTCAATCCCCGAGTCTATGCCAGAGAGATTAGCTGAGTTACTTGTAAGTATTATTATTTAACTTCCATGCTGGACTGGGAGTCTTCTTCTTCTTAGCGAGTGGATTTTCGAGTCGAACAACGACCCGATAGTGACTGGGAGTGATAGAAAAACATAGAATGTGCCAGCTGCATCGCCTCCCGGGCATGCTGTAAAAATCAGCTAAGGGATTCGAGAGTTTCAGTGTATTGCAATTTAGGCGATGGGCTGACAACCCGTCACTATAGCAATATACAGATCTATCTTAAACAGCCTTCAAAACTTGTCAGACGTGGCGGAATGACCTTTGTTTGGGTCGTAGACGCTCTGCCTACCCCATTAGGGATAAAGGCGTGATTTTATGTTAATTTTAATGTTAATAATTGTTTTTTTTTCGCAGAGACGCTGTTGGAGCAAATCCCCGACGTCCCGCCCACAATTTACGGAAATATCTGAAGAAGTAACCGCCATTTTGCAGGATATTACTTCCGACAACAAGTCGCTGAAGTCACAGGACAAAGTAGTAGAAGAAGAGGCCTAAGGTATTAGCGACATCTATTGGCGAGTAGCTGTACTAATTATGTAGCGAGCATTTTTTGTTTGTGGTTTTATTGAGGTTATTACTAGATTATTCAGCAAAATATTACTTGTCTACTGTAACTGTAATAACAAGTCGCAGAAATCACAGGACAAAGTAGAAAAAGAAGCCTAAGGTATTAGCGCCATCTAGCGGCGAGTAGCTGTACTAACAGTATTGAGCGATCTTATTTAGTTTTTTTACTATTCAGTATTGAGATGATGATTGAAAAAAAAATAGTACAGTATGAGGCCGTTGATATTGCACATCGACACTTACAATGATACAGTGTCGTTGTACAAGGTGTGACAGAGATAGCGCTATACAAAGTTCAACTGAGCTGATGTGTAATATTGATGGGCCTTTATCATACTGCAGGATATTCTGCAAATCACAAAATTCACAGGTAAAGTAGAAAATGCCTAAGTTATGTTAGATTAAGGTCTAAAAAAGGCCTATAAAAGCACAGAAGAGTAAATGGAGCTAGCGCTCCCCGATAGAAGGGCGATGTGAGCTTTTGACGTGTGCCACTGTTAGGTACTCAGTACCTATATCCGTCAAGCGCTTGGAATCTTACGTCAGTCTTGCCCAATTTCTTCTCAATGCGCCGCTTAGTAATATTTTTCGAAAAAAATCCACATTGTACAATAATTACTTGTCTGAAAAATTATAAAACAAGTACCTTGAAAAAAGACAGAATTTTCTACCATCGGATAGTCACAAACACTACTTTTTTCAAGAAATTGTTGGTTTAAACGCAAAATGATTTTGATATATCACTAGTGTTGTTCAATGATCAATCAATTGAATTTATCGATATCGATGTTCGTTTAGCGGGAAGTCTTACATTCATTTAGCGGGAAGTGTACTAATAAGTGTACTACTAATTCCTAAAAAAACAACGATCATTCTTATTGCTAACATTTGTCTGCGACTTCCTGATATGTATAAGACTTTGGCCTGGACTAAGTACCTATACAATACTATTTTTCTTAAACATGCACGTAAGAAAAAACAATACGCGAAGTGCCATATTGACGGATACCAACCCAATAATACCAACTTAACAACAAAATAAGGAAATAATGATTCAAAAACACGGAACAAATGGAATTTCATACAACATTATTTCCTTATTTTGTTGTTAATTTGGTATTTAGTTTTTTTTATAGATTTCCATGTGGTCTTTTGTATGGACCATCCACTAGGGCCAAGTACTAGGCTGTACCGTCACTCACCTTTGCCTTAACAAAAGCGGCAAAACAAAATAAAAATTACTGGTGGGAAAATGCGAAAAACAATGCCATCAAACTGAAGTTTTATTTCAATGTTCTTCTTTTTAATCAGCCATTATGTGTCCCACTATAATGCTCTTAGATTAGTTAATACGAGTATATTACTTACTGCTACAGTATTATCGAATCGGCCTCTAGTGTAGTTCGGTTGCAATTGCAAGTCCGGTTGTCCGAACTAGTGAAACTTTTTAGTGTAAAAATTGCTGATCAAATTTTAAGAGTTGAACGTACCCATGAAACTGAACAACTTTCCTAAGTGCATCTACACCTTTTCGTCTCTTTCGCTCACTCGCGGGCTGGGATTTTTGCACTCTTTCACTCCTGACACAAAATAATATAGTACACTTATATAAGGTCTTTTTAAATTAAGTACAAATATTTTAAGGGTGGATTTCTGTCATCAACCTGAACAACTTTCCCCAAGGAACATAGGTCGAAATATGAAAAAAAAAAATGGCCCTCCCATACAAATTGACTCCGGCCGCTGACACCACCAAAATAAATAGGAACTTGTCTTTACTATTATAACTGTCTGCTGCGTGCCACTCATCATCATATGTTGTTATCAGTCTAATACTTTAACACTATCTATACAGAAATAAAATTATCATCTAAAATAATTTTAAACACCCAAAAAACATAGCTCTAATCAAATCCTTGTTAACTTTTGTGTTCGTAAAACGAACGACTTTTATCGATAACTTACAGAATTTTACCACATCCCTGGTCTGGGTTGCCAATCAAATTTGTAAATTGATAAGGGTAAGCTCGCACTGCGATATTTTATCGCGCGAAAAAAATCGCCAAAATATGTGATGTATAGAGTTGTATGAAGGTGCACGCACTTACGGAAAATATATTTGCGCGAGATTCCAAATACAATTTACAATGTAAGTTATACTTCTTTAGGCGCGTTATGAAAAATTGGTGAGAGTGAAATTTTACGAGTAAAAAATGACAAATGTCAAAAGTCAAAAATGTCAAATGTCAAACGTAAAAATGTCAAATGTCAAAAAAAATTCAATGTCAAATGTCAAAAAATGTCAAAAGTCAAAACTGTCAAATGTCTAAGAGTAAACACGCAAGGCGTTTTTGCCCGCGGGAAAAAAGCCGCTGGCGCGGAAATATTCGCGCATTTGTATTTGGAATCTCGCGCGATTTTTTACCGAAGTGCGTGCACCTTCATACAACATCATACATCACAGATTTTGCAAATAAAAATCGCAGTGCGTGCTTACCCTTATTTTTATTGGGCAAAATTATGAGCTTCATTCAAACAAAAGTTAGCCCGAAAATTGTGCAAAATATGTTCTTGTTGGCAACATTATTATTGATTATTATTCTATCTTTGTCTATCGCTAAAGAATACGTGGAATAGATATATTATTCAACTATTTGTGGGCAACCAATAGCATCGAGCGTTTTTGTGTAGTGAAAATACAACGTATTTCTTTGAATGTGTGCGACTGGCGACAGCGGTTTTCACAGTTTTTCATACAAAATCAGAATGACAGCCTATCTATTAGGGAGCGGCAGCGACTTTCTCTAATCAGTGTATAAAAGGTACAAAAAAAACTCTTTTCACAAGACTCAACCATTACGCTCAGGTATTGGCTATACAATCTAAAATATACATTTTATACATTGATTTACGGCTACTAGAGATTCAGCGCGTCATACAAAAACAAGGCGAGCATTTGGCACCGCTTGAATGTACTACCCGTCAAAATGCACTAGACCTCTGTCAGTTACTTATTATAGCGGCGCGTGGTTCTTTGTAATTTATTCGGGTTATATGTACAACCTCTCGCTCACTCGTATGGAAAAAGGGTGCTCCGAGCACACCTTTTCTGTCCCATTTGTTGAACGATAAGGATGAATCTACGGATATCTAGATTTTTTACTCAATTTGAAAGACTACGAATTTTACTCCATAAAATAGCCATTTTGATGCATTTATATTTTTAACTAGGTATAGTATAGATTAGATGTCTAATGTATAAAAATGAAAATTGAAAAAAAATGTGGTGTTTTTAAATAAAACCCATCTTTTATAGTTAAGGCTTATCCAATCCAAACATTACGTTAAAAATTACAACATACATACATAAAATCACGCCTTTATCCCTAATGGGGTAGGCAGAGCAAAAAAAACGACCTAAACAAAAGTCGTTCCGCCACGTCTGACAAGTTTTGTATTAAGGATGATTATGTATATTGCTATAGTGACGGGTTGTCAGCCCATCGCCTAAATTGCAATACACTGAAACCCTGGAATCCCTTAGCTGGTTTTTACAGCATGCACGGGAGGAAATGCAGCTGGCACATTCTATGTGTTTTTCTATCACTCCCAGTCCAGCACCACATACATACTGAAATTAAAGAGAAAAGCCAAATCAAAATTAATTTAATTCGAAGTTTTTATTGAAACAACTGAAGAAATAAAATAAATTTGCGGGTGCAGTAATAAAAATGATTTTTATAAATAAGTATTTAATATAATTAAATTATGCACGATAAGGACTGTATGTAACGCATTTTGTATGATAGCTTTTTTACTTTTTTATAGTCGTTAGTAAGGTATGGTGTCAGAAAAATATAAGGTCTTAAAGAAACACGAGATATTTAAGTAAAGGCTTCGAAATATGAACTGATGCTAATGGGTCATACATTTTTCTGAGACCTGATTACGATCAGGGGCCGTTAATTGCATGATTCTTAGAAAGATACACTGCTTTCGATTCTGGCGGCAACATTCCTTAACTAATTTTAAGATAGCGCTGTCACTTCCTCAACTTTGTCATATGAACAGGATAGGAAATAAACACATGACTTTGATCCTAATCTGACGTAAGGCGCTTAAAATAAGAAATTTTAAGAATTGAAGCATGCTTAAACTTCAACTTATTTTACGTCATTATAAGCAATCTTACGTCAGATTAGGAATGTCAAAGTCATGTGTTTATTTGCTATCTTGTTGTTATGTCAAAGTTAAGAAACATAAAACGTTATTTTTAAAATTATAAGAAATGGTGCTGCGAGAACCGAGAGCATTGTGAGATAGGCTCTAAGCCGTGCAATATTAACGGCCCTATACAGTAATTTAGTTGTGTATAAGTAAAAACTATAGCTAAATGAAACTGCCATTATGTAAATAGATAATAGACATTAAGACTGATATTTAGATTTATTATTTGTATTGACGCATTTAATCAGTGTAGAAAGAATGGAGATTTTAAAAGTACGCATTCTATTTCCAATGGGACTGTAAAGCTCAATTCGTCTCTGCTCATAATGTCATTTTCGCAAAAATGTCACTTATGCAAAATGTCTTTTTCACACCATGTTTTTTGGTCAGTTCCACGCTCGGAGGTTTCATAGCCTGTTTTTTTTTATAGACTGCTGCCGATTCTGTTGCAGCCACGACTTATTTTAGTTTGATGCTGTCACTTTTTAAAATTTGAATTATACAACGTGTAACATAAAGGGTATATGCATCGTGAAATGTGTGAATCTACCCATGAAACTGAACAACTTTCCCTAAGGAACATAAGTCGAAGTATGAAAAAAAAAAATTGACTTCCCATACTAAATGCGCTATCAGCTGATGCATTTTGTATGGAAGGTCAAAATTTATTTTTCGCTTTTCGACCTATGTTCCTTAGGGAAAGTTGCTCAGTTTCATGGGTAGATTCACACATTTCGCGATGCGTATACCCTTTATGTTACACGTTGTATAGAGACAGAATTACAGCAGCTAATTATAATTCTGGACACCATCCATCATGC
>JARACY010005850.1:0-20025 GCA_029255725.1 Scrobipalpa atriplicella
TCGGCTACCTAATCTAGGGGATTGAACGAGGGTACTGGTTTTTACACAGAGCGACTGCCATCTGACCTCCGCAACCCAGAAGGGAAACCAGACCCAATCCTAGATTAGGTTACACACAACCTTTGAATTTCTTCGAAGGTGTGTGCAGGTTTCCTCACGATGTTTTCCTTCACCGTAAAAGCGCCGAATAAACGTACATATGAAATTCGAAAACCGAAAAACACATTGGTACGTGGTGGGATTCGAACCACGACCTCCAGCACAGAAGGCCGCGGCCCTATCCACTACACCATTCGGGCCTAGTTATTCCTATATGGCATAATAATACGAATTTCATAGCTAAGTATAGTTACTTATTATAATAGTATTTTTCTAACCCGTTTTCTTTATGTTCTATTATTGCATAAAGCATACCAAATCAAACAGCCTCAAACAATAAAAAAACCTGACCAATAAATATTCATGTATTCGCAAAAAAGCTAAAACTATTCTCGCTGATAAACAAAACAGTCCTTTTATTTTGTCAGAGAACAATCTGATAAGGATAATTTACGCGTGCGTGCCTTCCCAAGTTAAAATATTTTTATTGCGCAGATTGTTCATTATCTGCGCCATAAAAATACGAGCGTGTAGGGTAAATGGTTCATAACCTGCTATCGTGCCGGACGGGTTAGGGAGCGGGCGACAACTATCGCTTGTACCCGACCTGACCACTGGCCGGACAAAAGTCTGAATATACAAGGTTAAGATTAAGTTAAGTCATTTAAGGCAATTTTGGTTAAGATTTAGTTAAGCCATGCTCTACTTTTTAGTTTTCTGACTATTGTACCTTCATACATACATAAATACATATAAAATCCAATAAATACACAATAAAATCACGCCTTCATCCCCAACGGGGTAGGCAGAGCGAAAACGACCTAAACAAAGGACGTTCCGCCACGTCTGACAAGTTTTGAGGTTTATTTCAGATGGTAATATTGCTATAGTGACAGGTTGTCAGCCCATCGCCTAAATTACAATAGATTATAACCCTCGTATCCCTTAGCTAGTTTTTACAGCATGCCCGGGAGGAGATGCAGCTGGCATATTCTATGTTTTTCTATCACTCACAGTCCAGCATGGAAGTAAAGGAAGAGGTGTCTGTGAATATATTTGCTGCACTCGTTGATCGTGCATTATCCGCGTGGTGCTTGTAACAGAAGTGTTATTCTCAGTAGCGTCGAATATGGGACTTAAAATTTACTCTCTAATGCCTGGTTGTACCGGATGCTGTCGAGGCTAGCCTGCCTAATCTCCCAGATTTATTCCCGCCACATTCCCCTGTCCCCCGCTACCATCCTCCGTCCCCCGCTCGCCCCGCACCGGAATGCCAGCGTGATTTATTCCGTGCCGAGATGACCACACGGTTAGATTACTTGACCTGTTTGGATTCCAACATGGAGAGGGGTATATACACTTACTTACGTTCAATCCTCCTTACTTACAAAGATACTCAAAGACATAACTAGGTACATGATAAATCTGAAATAGTAGATATTACTACAAGTGCACATAATAGGTAATTTTATCCGAGATTTTTATCTACAAAATTAAGTTAAATAATCATTGATATCTGCAAATGATCATTGGAATATCCCTAATAACAACTAAAGTCACAAACTGGCCTTTCATTTCGATAATACTATAAGTGGTAAGGATCGCTAGCCCATAAAACATATTTTATACATACATACATACACATAATCACGCCTTTATCCCTAATGGGGGAGGCAGAACGTAAACAACCTAAAATAGGTCGTTCCGCCACGTCTGACAAATTTTAAGGGTTCTTCCAGATGGATCTGTATATTGCTATAGTGACAGGTTGTCAGCCCATCGCCTAAATTACAATACTAAAACCCTCAATTCCCTTAGCTGACTTTTACAACATGCCCGGTAGGATATGCAGCTGGCACATTCTATGTTTTTCTCTCACTCCCAGTCCAGCATGGAAGGAAAACATATTTTATGACTGAATAAGTTGATTTACCGAAATTGTTATTGAACCATTCTTGTTGGAAATATTTAGGTGAATACCCCTAGCTGGACTAAATGAAAATTCAAAGAACATCTAATATTTCAGACAATGCATACGGCAAACTAGTATAAGCACACTTATGAACTGGTCTAGAAACTCTATGTAATGTGCGATGTAATTTAAAATGAAATTCATAAGCCATTCTGGAATCGTGTGCAATATGCAATCTCATAGTGTGACGTCACTGCTGCTCACATGACAATATCAACCGACACAGACTAGATAACTGAAGAAGACTCCGGTGAGATTTAAATGTTTATCATTATTGCATTACTAAAAAAACCTAAACAATTGGTTTATTAAGTATATCAAAATATTCATTTTCACAATTATCACATTATAAATTTATAATAAAAATAAACCTGTATTTTTTTTTACTTTTGTCAGTTTCTAAAATAATCCTAATTTTTTCAGCTTTCAGTGACTTTGGAAGTCAACGATATTTTGGAAGTCGTTAACACAGTCCTCTTGCCTGCTAAAAAATAATAGTAGTAATTTGAATTTCATTTAGGAATGTGTTGTACACTATTGACAGTTAAATGTTATGATATTTCAAGCTTATGCTTGAAGGATCAGCCTTATGTCATATCTGCAAGCAGGATCCTCAACATTAACAGTCTTTGAGCAACACATAGTTCTCATAACGCTTTATTTTCTGAGCATGTTTCTTCTCTGTGTGACATCTCTGCCATCTCTTTTCATCAGCCGCTAATTTCGCAATTCTATCTGATTTCTGTCATTTATATGATGCGACGTGACCTTTTGTTCTCTCTCGCTTTAACGACTTACTTAGCAATATCAAATGTGTTAGAGAAAATGAGAAAGAATTGTCTAAATCTAGCGTCAAATCAAACTCAGTGTTGAGCATCCTTCATCGTCAAAGATAATTTAAAGAAATCGTTATTTTGGAACAAACTACATAAACAAATGCAGACGATCTTTTAGAGATTTTAATAGAACGTAGTCAAGAGTTTTTCTTTTGTGCCATCAATACAAACTAAAACCAAACCAAAGGTCTGTTTTACTTTAGTGTCTGTTTTACTTTGCCTTTTGACCACAAACAATGGTGTATTTAAAAAAAAACAATAAATGCATTCCCGAGACCAAACGTCATGACCAGTTCCTTTGAGTCTCAACCGCAGCTTACATCGCTATGGACTATAACAAGACTATAACTATCGGCTGTGAACCGCTTTACTTCCAGCTCTGCGGCGACCGCCAGCTAAATGGGCAATTACCGGGTCGCTTCAGCCCGGTATTGCTGCCAGAACCCGTGAAACAGAGAAAAACGAGCTTAGATTACAATAAATACTAGCTTTTAAGTGCGGGGTAGCGGTAATCTACACAAATATTTAGTGTTAAAAGCACTTTGGCCTTTGTGATGAAAGTGAGAGAAAACAAAACGCATTGGTTCGTCTCGTTTGTTTAGAACTGTTTCGTCCTCTGTTAGACTCATCAGATACGGAAGCGTCCGTATGACAGTTGGTTTGCAAGTACTTCGCTCTTGTGAGCTTAGATTGTTTGGATCGCAACGGAATCCAACTCTTTAAGAGTAGCCGGTTAGGCACAATCTCCGCAGAGTGGTCCTCCCCGCAAGGGGGCCTTTCCCACGTGTATCCCTGTCGCGATAAAGCAATACATTACACTAATATTGTTGAAAATCTTTGTAAACTTGAAAACTTGACATATTTAATTTATATATTAAAATGCGGTTTCCTTAAAACCGAATGCCGCTTAGCACACGTGTTGGCCATGCTTTTATACGGGGTGTAAGGGTGGTTTGTTTTTATGAAAAAGTCAAAATTATAACTATCAGTTTGCGGGAAGCTGTCCGTTGAACCCGGTATACCTACTAAGGTAGTTTATATTATTTTACATATCTCATGCTCAGTAAGTGGTTCATACAACCCTAAAGCCCGGGATGTAAGTGGTACTTTGCATCATAGGTTTTGAAACCTATGCTGCAAAGTAATTTGAATAAGGAACTGTCAAATTGCAAGAAAAAAAAAGTTGATAGCCTTATTTCAAACACACGGAATCGGATGATTAATCGAATCGGAATCGATTTTAAAACAAATTCTATTCGAATTTATTTAAATATCGAACTGGCCAGTACTAAATATGACGCATAGAGTCACGGAATAAGGCCATAAAAATGTAAACATAGGATTATGAAAATTATGAAATTTTTACTCTGTGGTTTTTATAACATATTTATAACCTCAAAACTTGAGTTTGTCGATTTATTACTTAGCATTTTATTATAAAACATTAACAAATTAAACAGTCAGTATACTTAACAAAATGTCTACTTGCAAATTAGATAATTTTTCTTACGCGAATGCATATATTTGTGATGGTTAAATTCGCTCATAGTGAGTTGGTATTGCCTACTGTTTCGTCGTAATTTCATGTTTTAATTTTCTTATATTTTCCCATAATTTTAACTTATCTTTCATTCGATATGTAAAGCATAGTGCTTACCTCATGGTGTAAGTCATCAAATGCATACTCGTACCATTAGCGCCCTCGCTGCGCTCGGGCGCCAAAAACCTCGTATGCATTTGATGACTTACATCCTTTGGTTAGCAATATACTATTCCGCATTTCGCAAATACTTCCGTAACGGTAAGGTAAGTGATACCGCCTATTCCCACCACGCAATCTTTTAACACGGCGATAAATTCCTGAAACTCCCAACTGCTATACCGGGTGTAAGGGACAGCGTCCCGCAAACATATAGGGGTTGCTCAGTCAAGAAAACTGAGCAACAACCACCAGTTTTTTTTTTTTTTTCAGGAAATGAAAAAAAAGAAATGCTGTTTCATACAAAATGACCACCTCAATCAGACAATTTGTATGGAAAAGCAAAATTTTTTTTTTCATTTCCTGAAAAAAATCCTGGTGATAGTTGTTCAGTATCGTTGACTAAGCAACCCCTATTAGTTTGCGGGACGCTGTCCCTTACACCCGGTATAACATTAAGTGGGCACTAACTTCGAATTCCCCCCTTCCATCAGTGTTGCCAACATTGTAACTTGTTTTACAGTTCAACGAACATTTTGTTTGATGCTAGCGTATTATTAACTTTTCTCGGAAAATGCGTACCTAATGCCAGTCAAACGAGAATACCACTTCTACCACACAATATAATAATATGCTTCTACTGACAATATTCATTACATACCCAAGTAACAAAATGTGGTCTTGTAGTGGTTCCGGGGCCGAGCCCATAATAGGCTAGAAAACGTTTATAACCACGGAAAAGGGCCCATTTTATAGGCATACTTTTGCCAATAAATCACTCATAGTAGACTTGGCGAGCACCACCTTAGACTATTAATATACTTGTATTTGGACTCCGCAGAACCATCTGCTCTCGCGAAGCTCACTATTGGCATTTTATAGAACCAGACACTGCGACTTAAGCCCATAATGCACTTGTAGTTGGATTACAGAGAACCAATTACTACCTTGAAGCTCACTATGGGCATTCAATAGAACCACGCAGGACTGTAAAGTACTTCGCGCTTCCATTACTAGCCACTTCAAAACATTTGTGAATTGTGGTGTGAGGTTCACACAAAATTTATAAAAAATATTGAATCAAAAGGTAAGTTCATCCATTTTATACTAAATACATAACGAGAGTGTTTGACACATAATAATATACGTGCATACGTGTTTTCAACGCAAACGCATAAGTATTTTCGGTAAAGTATATAGTGTTTTACATCTCAATATTTATGCGCCTTTTGAATGTGGCGTATTTACTAAGTTGTGTCAAAAAAAATACTAGTCCTAATAGCATTGTCGCGCCATGTTGTGACGAAACGACGACTACAAAAGGAATCAAAATGGCCGTGATGACGCGATTAATATTAAAAGCAATAGTCTACTTATATGGGACTTCATGAAGATAACTTTGGACAGTAATGGTTTCACAAGGAACTTTTATAGGAAATTAGGACTATAACAGTGTTCGCGAAACCATAATAAGACCAAGTACACTTACTCTTACATGGAACCACTAAAGAACCAAATTACTTATAATCGGCCCGTAAAGTGGACTTATACACCCTTATAAGGTCAACTAACAAGTAAAACTGGTTCTAGCGCATTTAGTTCTATAAATTACCATTACAAGTGTACGGTACTTATAGTGGTTTTATAATTACTTCTTGTAGGCGAATATAAGTGTAACTTACTGGAGCAAGTTTTCTCAAGTGTATTTACACCTGTACAACACTTTTATAGGCCATCTTAGCTTATACTGCGCTAGTAATTTGGTTCTATACACGACTATAAGTTGACTTACAAGAACAGATGTACTACAAACCCAATCGGACTCCGTGTATCCTGTTATAGGCGTTGTAGTAAAACCTGGAACCACTAAGAGAGAGTTATAAGTGCTGTAAGCCTATAAGCTGTGCACTATAGGAAAACTTTGTTACTTGGGTACCTATCTATTCGTAAAATCATGCGTACATTTGTAGCAAGGTAGGCAGAACACCTATGCTATGGCTAAGTGAAAGACATTTTTTTACTTAAAAATTAAAAAGATACTTTCTTATTTACAGCTTTGTGAAAAACGTACTTTGGCAGATATCTCTTTTTTCCAAAAGGCGAAAAAGTATTTTTTCTGGATGATTGATCCATCGCCGACTCTACTTTGCTTTGGCTTAAAATCACAGGGAAACGAAATCAAAATCGTTAATTTTATTACTGGCTATGCTTTTACGTTTTCGTAAACCTGTCAAAGAAATGATAAAATAAATAACGTAGTTATATCAATTATAACATAAAAATTACTTAACGAAAGATATTAACGATTTCTTTTTCCTTTTTCTATTACCTACATGCCACTCAGAATATAATAAAGTAGCATATACCATAGTTGCCTTCGCCCGACCACTTATTTCCCTGAAACAAAGACGGATCTACATCCGAAGGCAGTTTGGCAGAGGAAGCCCATTCCAGAACCTACTCGATGACTGATCGCTCTCATACTGACATAAAAAATATTGCCACAGATCTAGAAAGGTGTAGATGACGCAAGTTGACTTACCTTGTGTGTGGGCAGATTGGTAGAGGAAGTCATTCTACTTTACAGCCTCTTCGACGACTGATTGCTCTTATACCGAAAAATATATTGCCACAGATTTAGAATGGTGTAGATACCGCAATTTGACTTACCTTGTATGTGGGCAATTTGGCAGAAGAAGCCCATTTTACTGATTGCTCTCATACAGACCAAAAATATTTAGAATACATGCAATTTGAACTACTTAGCGGGTACAAACTACGATTAAATTAGAGTTTTTGACTTCGGTTTGATCCAATCTGCTAGGCTAGGTCTGTTTTCGGTTTTGTCGATCAGTAAAATATTAGTTAATGCTGTCATATTCAATTTAAAATACAGACGGAAAATCTTATAACGATATTATTTATCTTTCACAGATGGCGAACAAATGGGTTGCCTATTAGTAATAAAAAAAAGCACGAAAAATCATACCTGTATGCGTGGTCTTCTTCTATCTAGGTCTGATACGGACACAAAAAAAAAACTTATTACCGTAATACAAGTGAACTGTAACTATCGTAAAACATCACAGCGGATGTCGTTTGGAAAATTAGGGATCCTTATTATTCTCGTTGCCAAAATAATTAGGTCACAGAAGATGCAAAGACATATAAAATTATAGTCTAGTTATCAAATTATTTCCGGTTAGTTTAGCAGGAATGTGTGACAAGCTAAATAAGGGAACTGTTAAATATGTAATACATGGGTAAACAAACGTCTAATAAGAGTTTATACAGGATGTAAGGGTCAGCGTAACAGAAACTGATAAGGGTAGTTCAGTCATCGAAACTGAACAACTTTCAGCAGGAAATTCTTTCAGGAAAAGAAAGAGAAACTGTCTTTTCTATACAAAAATGACCAGCACCATAGCTAACTACTCTAGAGGACTAACCGCCATGCGTACCTCGATACTCGATAAAAAGTTCAAAATGCGAGCAAAACCTAGATGGCGTTGGCATATTACTCGTAGGCTCGTTAAATACGATAAAGCGATCTCAAGATTGAGAGCAATATTGAGTGCGGATTTGACAGGTAATTTTGTACTGGAATGACATTTCTGATACGAACTCAAACTCGCTGTCACTCTTGAGAGCTGATTATAAATACGGGCCGTAGAGTCCCTCGTTAATATAGACATGGTTTCGTAGACAAAAGCTACGCGTTACGTAGGCATCGTCTAAACCATGTGACTAAAACCGTCGACACATCTAATTACAATGTGTTAATTTTGTTAATTAATATTATTCAGTCTTTGCCACCCTTCAGGGTTGTCCAATGGTTCTCAAACGGTAACACTTAGGAAAATAAATATAGGCAGGTATCAAAAAATAGGCTTGGTTTTAATTGTATGTTTTTATATTTTTAATTGTTTCCATAGATTGATAAATACATTAAAATGACGCCGAACACAGTTTACGGATTAGGTTGAGCAAGAACCGCTTAATTAACACGGGCCTGTTTCACCAAATTTTTAAATAATTAACCATTCAAAAACATTACGAATTTTCACTCATTTTACTTATTAACCGGGTCACTCGCAATAAGTTTTGGTGGTAAAACATAGGGAATTCACCTTTTTATCTTGATGTTATTTATGGTGAAAATAATGTTCTTCATTTTGAACCGAAATTATGCAACCATTATAATATTATAACAATCATTTTACAGTTTTTTTTTTCTAAGTTTTAGAACTTTTGGCTACCTTCATAATTATATACGTAGTACCCAAAACGCGAAGGATAGATAAATAAAGATATAACATCGCATGTACCTCCTATACTTAGTTAATAATATTTAAGATATCTCGTTTCGCGGTTTTGAGCGCACACACTGACTAAATTAAGGCGGTTTGATGAGCTCATTAGCGCCCTCACAAGTAATAAATTTGCTGTGTCTCAAATACAAACATTTTCATGAATATTATTACGATTTGCGCAAATCGCAAGAAATTTTTCATTTTGTCATCCATAAGGTCAGAATTTCAGTCTTATAATTATCAGTAGGTACGGGCTTAATCATCATCAAAAGGAATACTACCTTTAATTTAAACGGGTATTCAGGCCAGGCTTTAGGGACTGAACGGTCATCTGATGAACAAGCAAATTAATTATTGTTAGGCAATCATTATCAATCAGCACAACCAACCTAAAAAAGGACCCCACGGTCCTAGCAGGACTCTGTGCAAAAACCCAGCATCAACTAAGAACCCCAAGGCCTAGCAAGTCCCTGTGCAAAACAAGCAACAAGCCCTGTGAAAAACCCGACAAGTTGGCAAACAGACATAATCTTATAACACAGAGTAGCAAGCCCACATCTGGATTATTAAATTAATAACACTGCTTAATATTATAGCGGATGTTGGTGCAAGATGGAAGAAAGATACCTTGACGGTAGTGAAAAACCTAAATTTATTTTTTCTAGAGTAAGACTTCTGGGTTTAAAGTATTTAATCATTACAGAACTAAATGCAAGCAAAGATTATTTTAGACGTATTTAGACAGTTATTCTTGTATGGCATATAGTAGGTTCCTACTTAACACAAAATAATCTGGACCAAACAATGCGTTTATTCCAAGCTTTCCAAGACACAATAATGTAATAAAACAAAACAACCATCGCCCACGCTTAAAGCGCCCACATCGCTCATTCACATAATAATTTCAAAAATGGAACGTTACATTTTTAAACTACCTATATAATCACAAGTTTACCCGTCAATTCCGCCTACTCCCCGCCCTCGCACCACTTTACCCGCTACTGCGACCACTAGATTACCCATTGTGCAGAGAAAGAGCAGTTTTTCGGCCAGATTTTAATAAGTGGTGCCTGTAGAGCTCCACTCTAGAGTAGGATTTAATTTCGCCCTGTCACTGGCAGCTAACCCGCGCAAAATAAAAATATAAAAGAACGGAGCGTATTTAAAATTTGAAATTCGAATGTTGCCGGCCGCGATTGCGGACGCTAGTGTGGGAAGATTATGGTTGTTTCCTTTGCTCTATTTATTTTAGTTTCATGCATATTATCTTCTTATAAATTATTTCTTTCTTACCAATGTTTCTTAAAAACAAAGTCGCGTCAACTACTGAGTAAGTATTGCAATTTTCTATGCCAACGTGCGGTACCTATACTAGTACTAGTACCAGCTTACTTTAAGGCAGTATTGCACAAAAGAAAGATCCATCAATGTCAATTATTAATGTCAATGGAGAACGTTTCTCAATACATTTTTTGTCCTAAATTTTTATAGTGCTTTGTTGAAATATTCAAAACTTGTGGTCTTTCCTTTTAATTTATAATTAAAAACCCATTCATACCCACAATTCTGCAACGGCTGTGAATAACTTTTAAATTAAATAAAATGACATAATACAAGTGCCTTGCGTTTTAAAATTCAATCACTTTATCAATTTTATTTGAGCCAGATATAAACCGTCGGCTCGTTGTTTATCGAATCGTTCCTGTCTACTGAAATACAGGCTGATGTTTTTCCAGACGACTTCATTTTACTTTTGCCCAACAGTGAAATACATACATACATTACATAAATCACGCCTTTATCCCTAATGGGGTAGGCAGAGCGTTAACGACCCAAACAAAGGTCATTACGCCACGTCTGACAAGTTTTGAGGGTTGTTTAAGATAGATCTGTATATTGCTGTAGTGACAGGTTGTCAGCCCATCGCCTAGATTACAATATATTAAAACCCTCGAATCCCTTAGCTGGTTTTTACAGCATGCCCGGGAGGAGATGCAGCTGGCACATTCTGTGTTTTTCAACAGTGAAATGCCTAACAATAAAACTCTAAACTGAACTTGGCAGTCAATCGAGTGATTAAATACAGAAAAATTATTTTGTTTTGTTATTATTCAGGTGAAAAAATGTTAAATTGTAAAATAATAGGCACAAGAGTTATTTCTGTGATTGATTACTAGCTTCCAACATCACAGTTTCACTTGATCGTAGGTTCCAGCCAGACTCGCTCATGTATTAATTTGGCTTATGTTTTGTATTTTGTGTAACTGTGTTACACATTTATATCTGATATAGATCGATAACTCATTTATTCATTTTATCTTATAATCGTACCCAACACCTGTTCTTTGGGTATATTTTCTAACTTTTTTTCTCCACCCTGTATCGAGTACAGCGGGATAACATTACGCGTGCAATGAAAACACGTTTTATAGGAGTACCTAGTACAAATTTTATTATTTGCCCGAACCGCCACTTTCCATACGGAACCAATAAAAATGTTAATAAGCTCAGTTTTACATGTTTTTTCGGTGTTTCTGAAATAAACACTGTTTAGTTAAATGGTTACATACATAATGGTCATGTGGTGTTTGGGAATAATAACATCAGCCTAGGTATATCTTTCGTCGTCTTTTGTTAAGTAAGACGTGACGTGACGCGACGCGACAAATCACTACGTTCCGTTCAGAAATGTAATACACATAATAATAGTCCTCCCACCGATTTTCGGTGATGGAGGCCAATCTCCCAGAGATGGGCCAACTGCGCAGTACTATTTTTTAGTGCCCAAGTGTTCGCGCTACACACAGGTGCACTCTCTATTCCTTCAATCTCTTATTCTGATGGGACAGATTGACTGACACGACCAGAGAGAAATCAGGCGCAGAACCGACTATTTACATGCCCATCCGACAGCATGGATCATCTTACTTTTCGGACAATCAGGTGATCAGCCTGCAATGCCCTAACCAAACTAGAAACAACAACACAAAGTCCCCCGCCGGGAATCGAACCCGGGACCTCTGGATCGTGAGCCCATGGCTCAGACCGCTAGACCACGGAGGCAGTTAATACAATAGGTAGTAGGTAATAATGTACTATTAATACAGTTTATTTTACATCTGCTCGCAATCCTTTTTATAACACTCTACATAAATAAACAGACAAAAGAGGAAACATGGGAAATAAAATACCATTCACTTCACTTTTAGTAGAAAAAATCCTCTAAAAGAATACAAATCTACACCCATTTTTTCATGTTTCGTTTTGAGGTGAAACAAAATATGAGCAGTTTAAGCATCACCTGCAAAAGTAAGATAAAGGCTTATACCTCGGTGAAAAGTCGCCTATTTTACGAATGTGAAATGTACTTTATATGTAGGTAGGTAGGTAGGTACCTACTACCTAGTACAGTAGGTAGATGTGGATGGAAAAGATGCTTACAGCTGCCACCCGTTTGTTCCTCGTAAAATATTTACAGGCAAAACGCTGAGTGTCTACCTGTACGAGAGAATACTGGGTGTTTTTCGTGTTAAACTGTTATCTTATATATTATTTGGCAAAACTTTTATTATTTCTCTACTTGTTTTGGAAATATGAGAATTAAATAACATACCATCTAAGTAATTATTTTAAAATAATGATTTTAAAGCTGAAGAAGGATGGCTTCACCCATTGATTTATCTATTAAATATTAATGGTTAACGTAGATGTTACGTTAGTTATCGCTCAATTTGGGGTATTAAAAATTTACCGGCTAACCGGCTCATCCCAATTAGTCCTGTAATCTATTTTTAAAAATAACCCTGTATAATCTTGCAAAGATCGTGCAGCAGACTGCCGTTGCTTCCACAGATAAAATATTTACGACAGAAACAAGGGACGAGCGCGGCAATGGCTTTTATTGCAAGCGCCAAGTCGTGTAGCGCAAGAGGTCGATGACGAGGCAAAAAAATACACACAGACATTAGGATTTTTTTACCTATTAAAATGGGCAGCAGAGCACACACCTACACGTAACGAAACCGGAAACCTTCGGCGACCGAACCTACGATCGTATACGACCTTACGACGCACCGATTCTACGCGGATTCTTGTTCGGCGCGCTGAATAACAGTCAATAACTTGGCGCTATACAAGATGTTTATTGTAATACTGGGTGTTAGTATTGGGTGTGACAGCTCGTTGAAAGGAACCTTCGGCAGCGAACGTTACGCAGCAGGTGTGTTGCTGCCATATAGTGGAAAAAAAGGATGGCTAGTTCTACTGGAGCAACTGAACAACTTTTCTCCAGGAACCCAATATGAGGAAATAAGATAAAGAAAATGCAAAAAAAACGACTTTTTGCCTACAGTTCGTTCTCATACTCCAAACCTTTTGAATATTGTGTTATACAAAAGAGGTGATGCAAATAATAGACGGAACTTCAAGCTAAAATGGTCTTTATTTTACACAACTTTAATGTTCCTTATCGGCCAAACACAGTCCAGCCTCTAAAGCTACAGGTATAATAATGAGGTATTTCATCAAACTACTCGATATTTTATTTATTTTTTTTCTCACCTAATTTACACTCTTAATTCCGAACAATACTGTCTGAATTCATACTGTAAGTAACAAAAAGTGAGCTATACCGGGTGTAAGGGACAGCGTCCCGCAAACTTATAGGGGTTGCTCAGACAACCAAACTGAACAACTATCACCAGGTTTTTTTTTTTTTTTTCAGGAAATGAAAAAAAAAATTTGCTTTTCCATACAAATTGTCTGATCGAGGTGGTAATTTTGTATGAAAAAGCAAATTTTTATTTTCATTTCCTAAAAAAAAAACCTGGTGGTAGTTGTTCAGTTTCGATGACTGAGCAACCCCTATAAGTTTGCGGGACGCTGTCCCTTACACCCCGTATGTATACGTGGACGCGACGTACAGAAGCTACAAAAGAACTTTACAAAAAAAACTTCTTAGGCACAAGCGCAAGGCTTTTCTGTCCCGCCAAAAAATTTGGAAAATGTCTTGTCTTATTTTCAAAAATAAAATTTTAAAAGGATTAATTTCTTTAACAGTTAGGTAGTTTTTCAACTGCAACTCTAATATGGATTTTGACGCATTTTGCACATTTCGACTTTAGTTTATTTTAGTTTTGAGCGAGGCGTCTCCTTTAGAAAAAATATTATAAAATAACAGAAATAAACTCATCGTTACCTCCTGATCTCTGTTAGTTAGTACACTTTTTGTTACCACTGTATACTATAATTTGCTTACTTCTCCCGAGACCAAACCCATGTAAAGAATGTTTTCAAGAAACTGTTCCCGAAAATTTAATTTTTATTTACCTGAGTTTCTAACAGTCCATTCGCCATACGTTCAATAAACGTACATACGTTAAGGATTTACGGTTTTAATTTTCAGATCCAGTGTCCAACAGAAATCCTGTACAACCGACTTATACATTTGACAACAATTTGTTGGTAGATAAATAAAGCCCAAAACATTTGTAATTTCAGGAAAACAGGTATCACAAAAAATGCTCGAGGACGCTCTTGTTTACTTATTAAATTGAATAACCTTCTCAAGGTTGCTGGGGGAAAATGTTTTTGAGCACCAGTCATTGAATTTTTTTATACAAAGCCCTCCATCCGTTTTTCTCTTCAGATGGGCAAACATTTCCCCTTATCTCTCCATATTCACCTGGAAAACAATGACAATGCAGACGATGTAGGCGTACGCTTACTTAGATAGCCAAAGAAGCTTGCTTATTATTTCATCAATAGGGAATTATAAATGTTTTTGAATGTATTTGTTTTTATTATTAAATATGTACCTACTTCGAAAATTGTAGATTCAATCTCTATCTATATGGTCCAAGAACTTTGACAGCTTCGCTCAAAGAAAGAGATCAGATCCCGCTTCCGACCTAGACTGGAGTCATTTTTAAAAGAACTGTCTAAAATATAATAAGGGGTATTTCTGTTGTGACGTAGTACAAGGTAACTTCGTCCTGTCAGCTTTATTTATCTACCTGATCTACCTATTAATTTTTAACTACTTATTTCCGAATGATGTTTTAGCTTGTCTATTCCAAGTCACTATAGTGATATTATGAAGTGCAATAAGAATCTTTGATAAAAAAGGAGGACACAAAAATCGGCCGGCAATATTGAGTTATACTTAGGTATACATAAAATCACGCCTTTATCCCCAATGGGGTAGACAGAGCAAAAACGACCTAAACAAAGGACATTCCGTCACGTCTGACAAGTTTTAAGGGTTATTTATTACAGATGATTATGTATATTGCTTTAGTGAATCACTCCCAGTCCAGCATGGAAGTATCTACCTAGGTAATAAGTACGCGATTTATTTTGAATACATGTTTTTCTATTTTAGAAAGTAGGAAAAAGATAGAAGTTAAGTAATTATAAAAATGTTAACAATTTGAATGTATATCGAAACGTTATATTTAAAAGTTAAATATTCAGATTCTAAGTAAGTAAAGTTAGTACTTTAAATTTTAAATATTGCATATAAATTATTTTATAGTGATTTTCAATACAAATATAAACTTATTCTATCAGATTTAATACATTGATTATTGTAATTAATAATATTTATTTTATATCACATTTTTATTTGAAATGGAGTTAATTTTTAACTAGGCACTATTTTATTCTTGCAGAATTTTTGAAAATTGCTGTAAATTATAACTCACAAATTAATTAATTCATTGTTCGCCATGTAGTCTCATTCTCTTCATTACGGTCGACACGCAAAGAAGAAGAAGAAGAATTAATTCATTAATCAATTGTGGTTTTTTTACAGTAATTTTCATAAATTCCGAAGTTTGTTTTCAATTGCGTTTTAAGTTAAAGCTGCAGCCTTGAAGCCGAAAGTGAAAGGTATTTAGAAGTATTTTTTTGTTCACAATTTCTTTGATATTTTTTTATTTTCTATTTTATTATACGAAACGAAATTAAAATCTCTTTCAATGTCAGTCATTCCAACTTACTATAGAATGTCCGGTGACTAGGTAATGTCGTTTGTGTTTGTAGCCGGCTGTGAAAGATTCTCTACACCAAATCTTGTTTATTGTCTACTTTCTTTATGAATATGGATGAACGCAAAGATTAGGAACCTTCCTAGTTAAAGTGAAATGAATGAGGTTCTTTTTAACCCCTTGACCCTTCGAGACTGCAGCATTTTCGCTGCATCAGCTTCAACTGAAGTCTGGCAGCTTTGCAAAGGAATCTAAAGGCATCTATAACAAATTGCATTATCACTATAATTTGTAAACTTTTTATTGCTTTATGTTAGTTGTTGTGGTCTACATTACATTAAAATTCAAACTAGCGCCAAAAGAATGAAATAATAGAAATCTATCTATGAGGATAGAACAAATAGTTTTATGGCGGCACCACACATGGCTATTTGTATTTGCGTATTTGACAAATAACCCATGTGTGGAGGGTATATTTGCCAAATTTATTGCCGTATTTGCCTATTTGGCAAATATAGCAAATAACAAACATGGCTTACCGAACATCTGTCGGTTTTTCAAGGCACATCAAAGGAGACAAATAAACAAACATGCAAATATGCTGGCCACACATGGTCGGCCGGCTCCTGCCATACCTAACTTCTCTATTCAAGTGTTTATTTTGGTTTGGTAATAGGAGTAAGTATTTACGCATAACATATAGTAGTAACATGCGCTCAAATAATAAAATCCAGCTGCAAGTGCAACGTCCATTTTGACAGGTGTACCTACTTAGCAAATATGTTTGATTATTTGGTATTTGACGCCATGTGTGGTTGGTCGTATTGCCTATTTGCCTATTTGTCAAATATTTTGGCAAACATGGCAAACACAAATAAGCAAATACAAATAGCCATGTGTGGTACCGCCATTAGGTTTTTAAACATTTTTTTTTTAAATAGTCTTGGCGTGGAAACAAGTCCTTCAGCCGAAATCACTGTTTATAAATGTTGCCATATTGAAATAAAGGAAACGAAGAAACAAAATAAAACAAATAAATAAATTCAAAAAAAGAATTTTACTACAGCCAGCGGTGAGGCGGCGTCATAATACATCAGTTTACCCGTTTCATACAATCACTTGCTATTGCTACAAACAAAAAATGGGAAGTTAAAAATTTTAAAAAAAATGACCCACGAAAATCAGTTCCAATTTAATTGAACGTGCCCGCACACTGAAATGTCTCACTTTTATCATATAATCGGATGACGATAAAATTATGATTATTGTGATGATTAGATGTTAAGTTTATTCCTAGGAATAACTTTATGGTTGAAAAGACATACGATTGAAATTGAAATGAAAAAGCAGTTGCGGGACACGTTAGATGGGATAGTTTATCGTGAACATAACTTATCTTATAAATCAAATTTTGGTACATTTATCGTTGGTTCTTTTTACAAAATACCGTATTATTTGTAATTATAAAACGGTGTCGGTCAAATTCAAAATTCACCAGCAAAATGCGTCAAAATCCATATTAGAGTTGCAGTTGAAAAACTACCTAACTGTTAAAGAAATTAATCCTTTTAAAATTTTATTTTTGAAAATAGACAAGACATTTTCCAAATTTTTTGGCGGGACAGAAAAGCCTTGCGCTTGTGCCTAAGAAGTTTTTTTTGTAAGTTCTTTTGTAGCTTCTGTACGTCGCGTCCACGTATACATACGGGGTGTAAGGGACAGCGTCCCGCAAACTTATAGGGGTTGCTCAGTCATCGAAACTGAACAACTACCACCAGGGTTTTTTTTTAGGAAATGAAAATAAAAATTTGCTTTTTCATACAAATTACCACCTCGATCAGACAATTTGTATGGAAAAGCAAATTTTTTTTTTCATTTTCCTGAAAAAAAAAAAAAAAAACCTGGTGATAGTTGTTCAGTTTGGTTGTCTGAGCAACCCCTATAAGTTTGCGGGACGCTGTCCCTTACACCCGGTATAGCTCACTTTTTGTTACTTACAGTAAGAATTCAGACAGTATTGTTCGGAATTAAGAGTGTAAATTAGGTGAGAAAAAAAATAAATAAAATATCGAGTAGTTTGATGAATACCTCATTATTATACCTGTAGCTTTAGAGGCTGGACTGTGTTTGGCCGATAAGGAACATTAAAGTTGTGTAAAATAAAGACATTTTAGCTTGAAGTTCCGTCTATTATTTGCATCACCTCTTTTTGTATAACACAATATTCAAAAGGTTTGGAGTATGAGAACGAACTGTAGGCAAAAAGTCGTTTTTTTTGCATTTTCTTTATCTTATTTCCTCATATTGGGTTCCTGGAGAAAAGTTGTTCAGTTGCTCCAGTAGAACTAGCCATCCTTTTTTTTCCACTATATGGCAGCAACACACCTGCTGCGTAACGTTCGCTGCCGAAGGTTCCTTTCAAACGAGCTGTCACACCCAATACTAACACCCAGTATTACAATAAACATCTTGTATAGCGCCAAGTTATTGACTGTTATTCAGCGCGCCGAACAAGAATCCGCGTAGAATCGGTGCGTCGTAAGGTCGTATACGATCGTAGGTTCGGTCGCCGAAGGTTTCCGGTTTCGTTACGTGTAGGTGTGTTGCTGCCATATAGTGGAAAAAAAGGATGGCTAGTTCTACTGGAGCAACTGAACAACTTTTCTCCAGGAACCCAATATGAGGAAATAAGATAAAGAAAATGCAAAAAAAAAAAACGACTTTTTGCCTACAGTTCGTTCTCATACTCCAAACCTTTTGAATATTGTGTTATACAAAAGAGGTGATGCAAATAATAGACGGAACTTCAAGCTAAAATGGTCTTTATTTTACACAACTTTAATGTTCCTTATCGGCCAAACACAGTCCAGCCTCTAAAGCTACAGGTATAATAATGAGGTATTTCATCAAACTACTCGATATTTTATTTATTTTTTTTCTCACCTAATTTACACTCTTAATTCCGAACAATACTGTCTGAATTCATACTGTAAGTAACAAAAAGTGAGCTATACCGGGTGTAAGGGACAGCGTCCCGCAAACTTATAGGGGTTGCTCAGACAACCAAACTGAACAACTATCACCAGGTTTTTTTTTTTTTTTTCAGGAAATGAAAAAAAAAATTTGCTTTTCCATACAAATTGTCTGATCGAGGTGGTAATTTTGTATGAAAAAAGCAAATTTTTATTTTCATTTCCTAAAAAAAAAACCTGGTGGTAGTTGTTCAGTTTCGATGACTGAGCAACCCCTATAAGTTTGCGGGACGCTGTCCCTTACACCCCGTATGTATACGTGGACGCGACGTACAGAAGCTACAAAAGAACTTTACAAAAAAAACTTCTTAGGCACAAGCGCAAGGCTTTTCTGTCCCGCCAAAAAATTTGGAAAATGTCTTGTCTTATTTTCAAAAATAAAATTTTAAAAGGATTAATTTCTTTAACAGTTAGGTAGTTTTTCAACTGCAACTCTAATATGGATTTTGACGCATTTTGCTGGTGAATTTTGAATTTGACCGACACCGTTTTATAATTACAAATAATACGGTATTTTGTAAAAAGAACCAACGATAAATGTACCAAAATTTGATTTATAAGATAAGTTATGTTCACGATAAACTATCCCATCTAACGTGTCCCGCAACTGCTTTTTCATTTCAATTTCATATCGTATGTCTTTTCAACCATAAAGTTATTCCTAGGAATAAACTTAACATCTAATCATCACAATAATCATAATTTTATCGTCATCCGATTATATGATAAAAGTGAGACATTTCAGTGTGCGGGCACGTTCAATTAAATTGGAACTGATTTTCGTGGGTCATTTTTTTTAAATTTTTAACTTCCCATTTTTTGTTTGTAGCAATAGCAAGTGATTGTATGAAACGGGTAAACTGATGTATTATGACGCCGCCTCACCGCTGGCTGTAGTAAAAATTCTTTTTTTGAATTTATTATTTGTTTTATTTTGTTTCTTCGTTTCCTTTATTTCAATATGGCAACATTTATAAACAGTGATTTCGGCTGAAGGACTTGTTTCCACGCCAAGACTATTTAAAAAAAAAATGTTTAAAAACCTAATGGCGGTACCACACATGGCTATTGTATTTGCTTATTTG
>JARACY010005851.1:0-20023 GCA_029255725.1 Scrobipalpa atriplicella
AATGCTAAATTTCATCCATTTTTTTTTATTTCATATTTCATTATTTTCTCGGAAAGTATATTATTTGCGCAATATAAGTTCATAAAGTTATAATCATACAAAATGCTTTGTCTAGCTACAATGTGATATAATTAGTTTATTACTATAATTAATAGTACGCTCGCATCGTACGGTTCTGTGCAACGAGACGCTGTGTGCGAGATGCTGTGTATTACGTTAAACAAATTAATTATAGCAAAACCAGGCAACGGTCAGGTCGATGTGAAGGAAACCAGTGCATTTTGGGTGAGAATGAGAACTTTAAATGACCCTGTGGTAGACTGGAATTTCTTTGCAATTTCTACGGAACCAACTGTACCTAACTAGCTAAATTTTTAGTAGCATTTCGCTACGCCGTAACAAAGTAGATACTAACACAAAAACGAGGCGAAAAACAGTCGTGCGAATATTCGAAATTGGCACGAACCACTCAGAACAAACGTATACGTGGAGGACCTACGTGTCGCGGCACTGGTCTCTTTTATAGAAATTCAGAAGCCAAATTGTGTACCCAATAGAAGCTCCGTTGAATAAAAAGAAGCATCTTTCGTCTTTAGTGAACATCGGTACAATAGTTTGTCATTAATTTTTATGAAACCCTGACGATCCAAAAATAATTAATGGCGTATTTGGTTTCATACGATATATAATTTAAGCTTTGCTGTTATAACTAGGTGGCAAACAAGCATAGGGCTCACTTGATAGTAAGCGAGGAAAAAATAAATCCTTTCCTAATTCGCAAAAAGCATATCTATTCGTATCGATTCTACATATTGTTATAGGTACCTATGTTTAATTGTAGGTAAGTTTTGTTGTTTTATCTACACTCATGTCGTAAATCCTTCATTTACTTATCAGAAACGCTAAGCAAATGATATACCTTTCGATGCAGCCGTGACTAAGGAACCATACAAATTTCATTTCGTTATCGCAAAGCTGTAACAAAATGAAGTTTTTTTTTTTTAATTTTTACGCAGATGCTTGCTATTTGAGCAAACTAGAAAAGAAGAAATAATGATTACTTTATTTTTTCTTTAATTTAAATTTGTTGTATGAGTGTAGATAAACTATTGTATGAAACTGTACATAATTAGTATTTAACACTCGTGTATACTTTTATGAAACTCGCTGCGCTCGTTTCATAAACCACACTCGTGTTAAATATCCCTCATTATGCAACAGTTACATAAATAGCTATTGTAGTCGTTATGAGAACGACATAAGTCGTTCATTTTCTCGAACCAAGTCCTTTATAAAAAACTGAGTATGTATTTTAAAAAAATCTATTAAACTTACGTCTGAATCGGCTCCTTTGTCTGCGCCCGGGCACGTGAACGTCACGTACTCGTGACATCTCTTGTGGACCACGAAGCTGCATACTGCAATCAACAGGTATGTTATTATTATATATTATATACTATTATATATATACTAGGATACTAAAATACGGAAACCAAAAACATGTAAGTGGGACTCGAACCCACGACCACAGCGATCCTTGCATCAACCTGATCCACTGTGCGCGTATTCTCTAATCTAAAATTAGATATAGGTACCTATAGTAGGTAAACTTTAAATGGGTCATGTCCCGCTTGTGTGAAAATTTTGATTATGTAATGGAGAGCTGGAATGAGGCACTTACCTTGGCACTGGAATCCTTGTTTGCCGAAACCCCTGCAACAAACAAACAAATAGGTTAATTCTTTCTAAAATATGAGAAATCCTTATACCTATAACCAACCATCGGAGGGCTAAATAAGTATTAACATAAATACAAATATAATGCTAGTAGTCCGCTCCTGTTTAACTAGGAGTAGGGTCCCTTTTCTATTTATATATGTGGAGTTATAGGATTGATGAAGGCTTGATATGGTATTGTATTGGGCTGGAAGTTTTATTTTCTTATTTCATCTTGTTTGCCGTATTTCATCTTATTTCATCGTGACATTTATGATACGAACTCAAACTTGCCGTCACTCTTGAGAGCTGATTATAAATACGGGCCTAAAACCAGAACTTGCGGCATATAACCCTTAAATTCTATTAGTCCACTAATAAATTTATATTTCCGTAACCGCGGCTATATTGTTACAATAAAACAATTCCCTTAATCACGAGAAATTGCCTTTGAAATAATTTCCACTGTGGAAGTAGGTCAGATTGCGAATCAATACTTTTATGCATTATAAATGTTACGCAGTTTTCTATAGAAAATGAAGTGGTTAAGTTATGAAAAGTTATTTTATTATTATAATAACATAAGTGATATTAATGTGCTTAAACCATTAACGCATACGAGTCCAAATATGACCACACATTTTTGATACCTAATTTATATTTGTTTGGTTACCTTTACTGAGTGAAAATAACTGATAAAAAAATTGTGGTCATATTTGGACTCGTATGCTGTAAATGTAAAGAAAGGGTTAAGGGGAAGTATCTACCACGAATAGATTTGTGGGATTTTGGAAAATTTAATAAGAAAACGTAAATATAAGTAAAAAGAAAAGAAGATGCTAGTGGGTAGTTATTACAGGCGCTTCAACCTTCAGAGAATGGAGAAATCTAGCATATTAAAAAAAAAAAGATTTAAAAAACTGTATTTACATTTCTTTGAAGTTAATGAAGAGCAAATTCCAACCCTTTCCAAGCAGATTAGCATTTATTCGCAATATTTTTATCTTTATAGCTTTAAATCAGGCGCAGGACCGACTATTTACATGCCCATCCGACAGCATGGATCATCTTACATTTCGGAAAATCAGGTGATCAGCCTGCAATGTCCTAACCAAACTAGAAACAACAACACAAAGTCATTGTCCCCCGCCGGGAATCGAACCCGGGACCTCCGGGTCGTGAGCTCAAGGCTCAGACCGCTAGACCACGGAGGCAGTTAATAAGAAAATATAATATTAGTTGTGTAGATACGTCATGGGGTCTTTGAAGGACCAAATAGTCCCTATTGTTTGAATTTCAAAACAAAATTGATTAAATTGGTCCGAAAAGAATTGGCTCAGTATATTATGAATGCTTTGATACTAAATACGTTACGTACTTTGGTACATAGAAAAATACGTAGCAATCGTTTTACGTAACCAGGTAGCCAGCAATTCTGGCATTTAGCTAATCACCACGCTGTACTGGCAACGAAATTGACCGCGCGGGGAGCGAAAACTACAAAGAAAAGCTTCTCGTTAGTACGTAATAGCCTTCCTTAACTTCAGGTTGAGGAAGTTGCAGTTTTATTGTTTTTTGGTTGGTGGCTGGCCATTTTATTATTGGAGGGTTCTGGCCTCTATGGTTCAAGCTAATGGTAAAGTAAAGTCATCATAAAAATGTAAAAAACCATGAAGGTTTTTAAGTACTTGAAATAACCCTCAAATCGAGACCTATGCCTACTCCGCAACATATACAACATGTAACATAAAGGGTATATGCATCGTGAAATGTGTGAATCTACCCATGAAATTGAACAACTTTCCCTAAGGAACATAGGTCGAAATACGAAAAAAAAAATTGACTTCCCATACTAAAATGCGCTATCAGCTGATGCATTTTGTATAGGTCAATTTTTTTTTCGTTTTTCCACTATTTTCCTTGGGGAAAGTTGTTCAGTTTCATGGGTAGATTCACACCTTTCTCGATGCATATACCCTTTCTGTTACACGTTGTATAAGCGTGATTTTGTGCTTGTATGTAGAATTGTAGATCATGGGGATAGCTAAATGTTTATCCCCATCTATCCTTAGTTTGTAAAGCAAAAATTGTGATTATTTCTTAGCTCATCGTGTATCATTTCACATCAAAGCCAATTTTGAGACCAATCCACCCATTATTTAGAAAAAAAAAGTGTCTCAAAACGTGTTAAAAAATGGCGTTCGATCGGCAGTCCCTGTTCGGGCGCCAATTTCACGGCCCAGTGGCGCGCGAGAGGCGATTGCTACTCATCTGCCTCCAGCACAGGGCTGTGCCTTAACACATGCTATTAAACCTAAACCCGCTGCTAAATAAGTTTTCTCGTGAAAATGGTGTAATTTCCCCAGGTAAAAAGTAGCTTATGTTACTCAGGGTGAACGTAGCTTTCTAATGGTGAAAGAATTTTTGAAAACGGTCCAGTTGTTTTTGAGCTTATTCGTTGCAAACATACTCATAAAAATAAAAATCTTTCTTCTTTAAAATATTTACTGTATAGATATAGAAGTATAGATATTAAATGTGAAATGTGAACTATCAAAACAAAGCTTCAGATGGATTTGGTTTTCCTTTTGTTTTTTGTGGATCAATTTAGCGACCTGATAAACTCTGAAAGGAGCATGGTGTCAGAGTTTTAAACCGCCGCCCGTTCTACACTACACGTACAACACTACCAAGACCTCACATAACTATAACTTACTAACTAGGGGCCCAACTAGGTCCGGCGCCAAACGGCTTGCTGTGTTCCGTCGGTGCGTGAGAATGCCAGTGCCTCAACAGGCATCCTCTGGGTTTGCTCGCTCCAACGTCGACTCTGTCACGGTCATCCCTGACCTAGTGTCTAGAGTCAAGAGCGAACCCATTCCGAATAATATCTATGTGGCAACCCTACCATTGAATGGGAGAGGATGATTAAAATACGTATGATGGAGCACTGCACTCCAATACAATACAATACAATACAATATTTTATTGGTAATAATATTACAGGTCCAAGTTTATAATTCAAATAATATTAATTATATTTAAGCACCAACTTAAATAAAATATAAAATAGAAAAATATCATAATGTCACTACATTTTCAAATATGTAGAAATAACTTAATTAATATATAAAAACAACAAAACCAATTGTGCTAATTAAAAATTATTCATCTATCATTGTTACTTCTAAGTTCATAAATTCTTTATAGTCATAAAATTGTTTGTCTAACAACCAATTTCTTAATTTCTGTTTAAACGCGAGCAGGGAAGTTGCATCACGCACCTCGCTCGGCAGTCTATTATACACCTCTGATCCAGCGATGTATACGGATTGCTCCGACCTTGCCAGTTTATGTGTTGGTACAGCTAGTTCGTCTTTGCGCTTATTACTACGAAGATTCATGTACGGGTTCATGCCTCTACGATCAAAGGTTGGCAGGTTGTTGTAAGTAAAGCATGCAATTTGAAAAATCCATATGCATGGCAGTGGCTCCTCTATGTACTTAGGGCTCAGAATGGAATATAATCATAAATATTGGCATGAGATTTTCACGGCGGCCGCAATTTAATGACTCATTAAGGCCTCCAAACACACGCACCATAAAACCCGGTATCATGTGCGATATAGGGGCTTAATTTCTGGCCGACGTGAAGGCAAGTTAAGCCTCGATTGCTACCAGTTAGTATCGTTCATTATTACTGTTTGCAACTTTGACCAATCGTAATTTCATGGGTCTGGCCAAATGCACTCACACAGTTAATTTTTATAATCACAAATACATGCCTTTAATTTTTACGGGGTAGGCAAGGCATAAGAGTCATAAAATAACCGCAATTTAAAATATTTTACCGTCATTTTCCATCTCTGCCGAAACTGGATGTTACTTGGAAGGCAACCAAAGTATTTTTGTCAATTTACCTGAATTTGCATATAAATAGATTTTTGCCCGACCAAATTACAAACATCCCTTCAAATCCTTTTTTTTAGCTGTGTTCTGGTTTCATGTGTTATTTTTTTTAGAGAGAACTTTTTAATATTTAATATCCATGTTTCATTATTTTTCATCTATTTTATACATTAAACTCTCTAGTAAAAATCCAATGGATACTCTATTTATTCTTGTAATATATAGGAAAATGTGTTCAGATGGACTCTCCCTCGCGCTCACTATCTACCAGCCGCATGAGTCCACTGCTGGACATGGGCATGCCCCGTTTGGACGGGTCATCATCAGCTCATATACGTCCCCACCGAGAGAGCCACCCTGGAATAGAGCGATCGGGCCTTAGTCGACCACGTGGGCCCAGTATGGTTTGGTCAACATTTCGTAGGTGTGTGCATGGGGTGTGTGCAGGTTTCTTCACGATGTAACGACGTAAAAGCGTCGAATGAAATTCGGAAACCGAAAAACACATTGGTACATATGTGGTGACCTTAGCCACTGGGCGTGCAATCCAAACAAGCCGCCGATTTTCGTACTACTACATGCGCAATAACGTGTTCGTACAGGTTTGAAGTGGGTTTATATGTGTGCTGCCGCAGTCGTACCGATTCGCGCACCGGTTGGCGTGGGGGGACGAGGTGAGGTGACATTTTAGAGGGGGGGTGGGAGTGGCCCTTCTTTAGCGTTAACTATTTAATATTATATATTCTTTGCTGAGGCACAGGAGTCAGTGGCTCTATCCATTACATTACACTATCAGCCTTATTTTCGAACGGGTAAAGTAATCTAATCCGTCACTACATAGGCACCGTTGATTTGGAAGTATCTCTTCTTAAAATGTAGGCTTACAAGTTCCATAACTGTGCGACTTGAGGAAATTACTAAAGACGCCGGATATAAGATCCATCTCGGATCAAGATTACTCAAATCTTGATCTGCTCTGAATCGTGACTTGATTTCCTTCTGCTGCCTTCAGAAAATATTCATACCTAAAGAGTTGCATATATTAAACATACGTAGCGAGATTTACTTCAGTCTAGATTTCCGCCATTTCATGCTGGACTGGGAGTGATAGAAAACATAGAATGTGCCAGCTGCATCTCCCGGACATGCTGTAAAAACCAGCTAAGGGATTCGAGGGTTTTAATGTATTGCAATTTAGGCGATCGGCTGACAACCTGTCACTATAGCAATACACATGACATTCACATTCTGGTGGAGACTGACAGGTGTGGCCATTATTATAGCTTGGAGAAATACCACTTATTTAACGACTGACTTCTGTTAATCTACTCATACACGTACTTAATATAATGTATTTATGATCAAATCAAAAGTTAATCTTCTCGATAAAATATCGTATAACCTGAAACACCTATAACAACGGCCGGTTATGCACTTTGACTTTATATTTAGAATACCCTAATCCGCTCCTGGTTCGACATCCAATTACGCGCGGATTCCAATTAACAGCTCGGCAGTTTTTAATTCCAGTCTTCCAAAAGTTAATGTTTTTGTAATTTTTTATACTTTTTGATTGTTTGACTTTTTGATCATCAAAAAATATTAATTGTTTCTTGTTTTAGATTTTTTAAAAAGAGGGAATAGATGAAAAACATGCCACATTGTGTATTAAATAAATATAATACGTTTTCACAAGTATAATTACATCAATATAAACACTTTAAAATTAAATACGGATGAAATATTTTACAGAAGCCATATTCAATTCTGGGGACATGTCTTATGTTCGTAATAACTGTTCCATATACTCTAGTATAATAGTAGTTCAGTGATACAGAGTGGGTTATTGTTCAAGTATATCGGCGGTTCCATCTAGAGAGCTATTGTTCTCGTTTCATGTTTGAATCTGCGATGTATCTGGTGTGAAAGACTTAAACGGTTATTTATAAAACTAATCAAGTTTTACATTTTTATAGATTTTTTGCACTCACAGTGCTATACTATAATACTGATTTGAACCCGCGCCTTTGGAAAACAGGCCCAACGCTTTAACCAACTAAGCTACGGTGGCTTAGCTGTGAGCAGTGAAATTAGTGATCTGCTATTTCTTACTCGTCAAGTGGACGCTAGTGACATCTGTCGTATAATGCTTCAAACAAATTGTCGGATCGAGGCGGTCATTTTGTATGAAAAAGAACTTTTTTCTTTTCATTTCCTGAAAAAAAAAAAACGGTGATAGTTGTTCAGTTTGGTTGACTGAGCAACCCCTATAAGTTTGCGGGACGCTGTCCCTTACACCCCGTACCTATATTTTGTGCTTTGACACTACACACGGAACGAAGCAATGATTGCGTTCCGTTTTCCACACTTCCAAAGAGCAGCATCGAGGCGAAAATAGTGCTCTAGTGATTCCGGATATTGGACATGACTCGATTATCTCTATCTCCCTTTAACCGGTAGCAGAAGAATAGTTTTTTGCATCGTTGATTCAAATCGTGCATGTCGGGTGGTACGTACTTTTCTATCTTCTTTTTGTACGACCAAATGAACTCTGGAGTCATAGTTTTTAAAACGTTCAGAGGTGGTCCCGATTAAAACAAAGTCATCCTGCCAGACGGGGAAAATTTTTGACACATTAAAGGTCGTATTTATAATCAGCTCTCAAGAGTGACATTTAATTTGAGATTGTATTAGAAATGTCATTTTAGTACAAAACGACCTGTCAAATCTAAACTTAATAATGCTCTCAATCTTGAGATCGCTTTATAAATACGAGCCTAAAAGTGTTTCACGACGTTGACGTAACGTTGACGTCACAGCATCGTAACGTAAGGTATTTATGTGTGGTCCTGGTCGCTCTTAATGTGCTTAAATCGATAGTCTGTTAAGACGTATCCATGTTTAAAACTACAATGTTTTCCCTAGATAACAGTAGCCTCTTATTGTTCTCAAGAAAGCCTTTAATTGTCCTGCTTAATTTTATCAAAATCCCTTCAGCCTTTTAGGCGTGAAAAGACAGGTTTAACATTCATATTTTTTGTATCAAATCTTTACATTCCGCGAGACACGGTCACGGTACGCCGGCTTGTAGTGTTATATAAAAAAAATATGGAGGAATAAAAAAAATTCTCACAAACCACGCAAACAGACTATCGTCAGTCTCATCTGAAGCTATTGTGTTTTGTGTCCTAGTTTTGAATTTCGAAGCTGGACTACTTTTTTTTTCTAGTGAGAGATTGTTGGAACACAAAACCCGATTTCAGTGCGGTGTAAAATTTTTTTTAGGCTGAATTGAATATCGTAAAGCGATATGATGAGAATGGATGGCTGTTTCATTTTTATTTGTAACTAGCTTGCTGTCTAAATAAATTATCCCATGGGAATATATTTTATATTGGTTCAGTATTATTTTGTGAATAGTCCTTACAAATGCGAAAGTAACTATCTATGTCTGTCTGTTTGTTGCTCTTTCACGCCTAAACGGCTGAACGGATTTTGATTGAATTTGGTAGGACTATAGCTGGGATCCTGAGAACGGACATAGGCTACTTTTTACCGCGTGAAAATATCTCATTCCCACGGGAAAATTATTGAACTGCGGGTAAAACCGCGGGGCGGAAAGCTAGTACTAACATAAATACAAATATTTTTCCCTTATAACATTACTGTAGGTAGATAGTACGGTCGACTAACGTGTAATAAGATAGCGAAGATATTCCGACTAAACACGTCCTTTTCCCTTTTCGCCGAATTCTCGTTACATCTATCCTCGTTATATCTCGTAAAGGTGTATTTAGTGGAACGGCCACTTATTTACCCTAATAAGCTGTTTTCAGGGTAACATTTGCCCGAATTGCGTTTAGTTGTTTCATTTGGTGTTATTAACGAGATTTACAGAAGAAATAAAGATAGGTAATTATATAAATGGCGAGAGAATAGTTTTTTTTTTCGAGCTTAGTAATCGCAGTGGACCTATATTACATACATACATACATAAAACCACGCCTTTATCCCTTATGGGGTAGACAGAGCAAAAACTACCTAAACAAAGGTCGTTCCGCCACGTCTGACAAGTTTTGAGGGTTATTAGAGATGTTTTTGTATATTGCTATAGTGACGGGTTGTTAGCCCATCGCCAATATTGCAATACACTGAAACCCTCGAATCCCTTAGCTGGTTTTTACAGCATGCCCGGGAGGATATGCAGCTGGCACATTCTATGTTTTTCTATCACTCCCAGTCCAGCATGGAAGCAACCTATTTTACACTAATTGTTGTAAAAAAGCTGTTTGTTTCTTTATTACGAACTAGCTTTCCGCCTGCTGCGGTTTCACTCGCGATGAATGATTTTTCCCGTGGAAATGAAGGTTTTCCCGCGGTGAAAGGTATAGTTCTTATGTCAAAGTAAAGAAAGTGACAGCGCTATCTTAAAATTAGTTAAGAATGTGGCGGCCAGAATCAAGGGCGATGTCACGTAAATTATTGATAAATTATAATAAGGGAAAGTCTAATATTGAGACACGTGGAGTCTAAGATACCCTTCTCCTTCAAGAGAAAGGTACAGACTCCATCTTAATGTATGTGAAAGTAAAAGCTGCAGCTTAAGGTTTATGACAAGTATAAACGAAACTTCGACGGGCCAATCAAACTTTCCTCTGAGCCTTTCAAAATTTTCGAGGCAAAGGAGTGAATAGGCCTTTGTGGATTTAAGTAATTCTATTTATTAATTTTAAAACAATTTCTCAGGCTAATGTATTAAGTCTATTTTACGAGAATATTCCTTTGAGATGATTGTGAGAGTTACTTCTTGTCCAAGTTTATCCGATTTAAAGAAGTTTCGGTCTCTTTCTGTCGTGTTGTCAGGTAAAACCACTGAATAAACGATATAGTGTCAGTTTTTGAACCGCCTAATTTATGCCTCTGACGCGGTTCGTGAAATGACCATTAGGTATACAAGAAAACGATCTGGACCGACGGCTTAACGTGCCCTTCAAATCGTAGAAACATTTTTCACAGACAGATAGACTCAGCCTTCATTGTCTTAAGCAAACTAGAAACAGTCTTACAAAGTATATAAATAGATGATATTAACCATAGCAAATCAAATTCAAGACTTTTGATTCAAGGTAGCCACAAATATACCACTCAAAGATGGTTGTATCACGTGCTGGGGATATTCTCCGCTCGAGTGCTCCATGCGGTGGCAGCTCAACCAACCGTGCCGCCGGGGGTAATCGATGCTGAGCACACTAAGTGAAACTACCACCACCTGTCACTTTTTTTATATACTGGATGCTAATATAACAGAGGTAAATGAACTTTGCGTACCTACTTGGTAAAAGGATTAAATATTTAAATTCATAGAAACAATTTTATTAATTACGTTACAGAACATAGGTAGGCAAAGGTAGTAGGTCTTTAAAATTATTAAGAAATTGAAAATTTAACAAAACAGATAATTGTTATGAGTAATTGGTCCTAATTTCTACTTAAAATTAGTCCGTTTTTGGCGACAAAGGAAACATTCTACTTATTTACCGGGTCTACTCGCGATTAGTTTTTTTTTAAATTAGTGAAAATAATAATAATAATAAAAATAGTGCTTTAAAAGTTATGCAACATTGCCAGTTAGACTCTCCCGTAGAACCGGTATACTAATAAATATAGACCTACTAGCTTTCACTCGGTTTCACCCGCGGCTTAATGAGATTTCCCTTGGAAATAAGATATTTTCCCGTGGTAAAAAGTAGCCTATGTCCGTCTCAGGTCACCATCTATCGTCCTGCCAAAACTTCATCAAGATTGGCTCAGCCTTTTAGGCGTGAAAGAGCAACAAACAAACAAACAGAGTTACTTTCGCATTTATAATATTAGTATGGATATAGTATTGATAGTATGGATAAACTCTCGCCAGTGTGAGGTAGCTATTGGCTTGGCATTTGGACAGGTCATGATAGCTGGTGGCAACCACAACAATTGGAGCGTAACCCCGCTACCCACTAATGACTGACGGGGGCCGACACGACCGCACCCGCACCGCTGCTCGGTGATATTGTTAGTACGTGCGGAATCCGTATTGAAATGTCTATACAACGTGTAACATAAAGGGTATATGCATCGAGAAATGTGTGAATCTACCCATGAAACTGAACAACTTTCCCTAAGAAAAATAGGTCAAAAAACGAAAAAAAAAATCGTGACCTTTCATACTAAATACGCTATCAGCTGATGCATTTAGTATGAAAGGTCACGATTTTTTTTTCGTTTTTTGACCTATGTTTCTTAGGGAAAGTTGTTCAGTTTCATGGGTAGATTCACACATTTCTCGATGCATATACCCTTTCTGTTACACCCTGTATATAATGTAATTACATTGGTACATTTATAGACACGCCTTTATCTCCTGCGTGGAAGCCAGAGCGTCAACGAAAACATATTGGCACCTGACAAGTTTTGAGGGTCATTTTCAGTTTTGTTATTGAATGCTTAGGTAGATTAGTGACATCACAGATAACTAAGACCACGCAGAAAGAAATAAACTAAACTAAGTTAATAATTATGGAGCTATCTATCTAAACTTATAAAATCGTTTGTCCTTACTGACTGACTGACTGATTCATCAACGCAGAGCCTAAACTACTAAAGTTAGAATCGTTAAACTTAGAGAGCAAGTTCCTCTTATAACGTAACCTCCCACTAAGAAAGGATTTCCGGATTTTCCCTCTCTAAACGGGTAAAAAGGGGGGTTGAAGTTTGTATGAAAGTCCGTCAATTTTGAAGGTAGGATCTTCAAATTTTGTATTTAGGCAAATGATTAAAAAATAATTTATACGTGTTTCAGCGTTTTTTTATTTTCCACCCCTAAGGGGATTAAATAGGGGACGAAAGTTTGTATTAAAATTCCGTCAATTTTAAACAAAGGTAGGAACAGCGCGGGAACTCAATCCCACGGGAAAACTCTTAGCTGCGGGTGCAACCGCGGGGCGGAAAGCTAGTTGCATTATTAAAGTAAGTATATGGTTATCAAACTTTTTATTTATATTTCTACCTACTTGGTGTAAGTTGTTGTAACGAGCAAGTAACTCGGGTGAACGAACAGATGGTTTTTTGTATCTCTATTTAACGTATTTGCGGTGGATCCTCCCTCCCTCGCAGCTAATGGTGCAATTGTTTATCCCCGAGGGAAGTAAAAGCCACTTTATTGTGTCGTTGGCATTAGGCTAGCTAATGATGGCGTAGAAAGAAATAAATTAAACTAACTTAGTAACAAGCGAACTATATTGAATTAAACACTTTTTATTTATAAGCAAACATCAACACCATTACACCATTATTATTTTGAACGAGATTACGGCAACCTTATTTATTGTTACCTCGATAATTCTACGCAGTTTCATAAGTCATGGTCACGAACAGATATATAAAGTCTCAAAACTTATATCAACACCATTTTGAGGGCTTTTCAGAATGGACAATGTACTTCTGTCGACAGGTTATCTGAAATCACAGTATCCCCTTTTAGACCAGCATGGAAGGTAGTTTAATTTCTTCCTATTCCTAGGCTCGATAAATGAACATTATATTAAATTAGTAGGTCTTAAGAAAAGTATGTTTGAGAAATAATCTTTATCTTGTATCTATTGCAGCTATAATAATGAAATAACAGACAAAGCCTTTTGCGGCGTCTCTCGTTGCGAAGTATCTCAAAGGTAGAAAGAAGAAGTTTACCGCCGTACTAACAGCTACTAATAACAATATCGTTTAATAAAAGAAAAATACAGGTCTTCTAAGAAATTTAATATAGCTGGTGTACCGCAAGGAAGCATTCTCAGTCCATTGCTTCTCTTGCTTTATATAAATGAACTGTCGAGGGCGAACATATCTAAATGTATTTTAACTGCACATGACACAACTGTTATTGTAAAATGAGTTTCTTTTTCTATTAGTGTCAAGTAAACACAATACAGTGACTAAGTTTAGTAATTTCATCAATCACATCTCATGTTATGGGTTAGGTTAGGTTAACAATCGTAACAATCGGTAACATCGGGTTACAAAATTAAACTAAATTTAAATATTTTCTATCTCATTCTTTCGGACCTTGGCTATCGTTGCTCCTGCCAGCCACATTCTTGAAAGTATCAAAAAATATTGTAAACTATAAACCTTTTCATGAATATTTCTGATACCTGTGGTAGGGACTGCTATTAATTTCTTGTAGTTAGTAGACATGACGTACCTGTAACACAATAAAAAAAATGTGTTATTAATGTGGTAGTCAATAAGATTTTAAAGAAACGCTTTGAGTCGTAAAATAGAACCGTAGCGAAGTGCTACGCCGTAGCAGTGCTACGCCAAAGCTAAAATGTGGCCGTTATTGCGTAGGAAGTTGGGAAAAAGTAAGATTTATTACGTCACCAAAAGGTTCCAAGATTTCAGCTTGGGCAAAGAATATTAGTACGAGTCCTTAACTTGAAATACGGTCCCATCGTGAAGAAAGCATGAAACTTGGCATGAATGTAGCTGTCATATATGTGCTTCAATGTAGATATGGAAGCACTTCAAGAAATTATTTTTCCCCCCACTTCCCCCCCTTTTTATCTCCCTCATTCTGGTTTTTCGAATTTTCTACAAAAACCATAAGACTGAGGAGTTTACTCTTCAGAGACCAAATCATCGTCGATAAATTACCTACAAAACGATACTACATTTTATAGTGGTAAGATTAATATATTTCTGTATACAGCCACCAACGTATTATGAAATTGTAAAAACAGGCACACTTTTTTCTTTCTTGCTCCATTTATAGGAAAACGACAAGAGTGGTGATAAAATAGTCTAAAGAAGTTATATACCTTATACATTAAGCTACAAAATGACACTTATTTCATAGTCGTAGAGGCATTATTTCCAGAGTTACAGCTTACCGCGTCTGACTCAAGTACTCTTTTTTTTCCTTTTTACAATACTACATACATACCATACATACATAAAATCACGCCTTTATCCCAAATGGGGTAGGCAGAGCGAAAACGACCTAAATAAGGTCGTCCCGCCACGTCTGACAAGTTTTGAGGGCTATTAATTACAGATTATTATGTAGGTAGTGTATTGCTTTAGTGACGGGTTGTCAGCCCATCGCCTAAATTGCAATAATTGAAACCCTCGTATCCCTTAGCTGGTTTTTACAGCATGCCCGGGAGGAGATGCAGCTGGCACATTCTATGTTTTTCCATCGCTCCCAGTCCAGCATGGAAGCACAATACTACCTTTACAATACTATAATTACTACTAATACTAGAATTACAATACTATCTTTCCAGATTTAAAGCTAGGGTCTAGGGTTTCAAGCAATTTATTAAAAACACAGTTAATTACAGTTTTAATCATATATATATTTATATCGGGGAGTAAGGGGAGAACGAAACTAACATCTTATCCGGCCCTACTGTCAACCTCACACCTGCACGCGCCGGATGGAGGCGGCGTGGTTTACACCGCACCGCGGTGCTCCCTGCTAGATAACGGACGAGGCTCTGGCGACCGAGCATTGGCGGTATAACCATACTCCTAGCCGGGTAACCGGCTGGAAGAGGCTACGGAGGCCTTAGGGGCTAAATCCCCCTAGAAAGGCCCAACTCGCCAACACGCAATGGCCAGCGCGGCGTTTTAAGGCCACTATTAGACCTTCATGAAAGACAAAAAATCAAATCGGCCCTCAGTCCCCAGCGGTCCTGCTTGGGCCGGCTACGGCAGCGGTCGGGAAACCGGCAGGACAGAGGGTGCTAGGATCTCTGTAAGAACAACGCTCAACAACGATTAACCTGGCTACGTTTAATGTCACAACCCTTTTGCATGACGACAAACTTTGCGATTTGGAAACAAGTGTACTGGATAAAATAAACTGGACCATCATGGGACTGAGCGAGACCCGAAGACACGGGGAAGAACTTACAAAGCTACGATCGGGACACCTGCTGTACTACAAAGGAGATAATAGTTCACAAGGTGGAGTGGGCCTACTCGTGCACAAGTCATTTAGTGATAAGCTGAAGAGCATAACCGCAATATCAACTAGAGTTATCTACGGTATATTTAACATCAGCGATAGATACAAAATGAAAGTAGTTCAGGTATACGCACCCACAAGCAAAAGCAGCGATGACGGCCTGGAAGAATTTTATAGCGATGTTGAAAAAGCGCTGAGCGAATATCCGTTAGTCATAGGTCTTAGAGCCATTTTTAAGATGGAAACTTCAGTTTGTGCAGAAAGCAAGCCACTTTGCTTAGTGATAGTAGGGACCAATATGAATGAGTTTGTCCGAGACACCCGACGAGTTACCCACTGGAATTCAAGATGGCGGACCGTTTCCAAAATGGCGGCTATATAATCAAAAGAAATAAATTGTCTCAAAACGGCTGCACCGATTTTAATGATCGAGGTGTCATTTGATTGGTGTTGACCTCTAGAATAACATAAATAAATTAAAGTTTAAGAAAATAAAGATGGCGGCCAAATATTAAGAAAGTAAAATAAAATCATACTTTTTTTTTTTCTTTCAAATGTAAATAACAGCTAAATTATATATGATAAGGTAGTGTTTTTTTCTGTTTATAATAATCTTTATAATATACCCAACAAAATAAAATAAAAAACTTCAGAATCCGTCAAGTAGTTTTTGAAATATACGCATTTCAAAAAAGTGGGTGAGTTGAAACCCGTCACAGAAGGGCATGTCTTTTCATAGAATTTGTACATATTTTGTAAACTATAAATTCTATCAACATACGTCCAATGACAATATTGCAGAGAATTTCATAGGGAACATATTGATCTTTGACAGTTTTCTGATAGCTGTACCCGTTTTCATAAAAAATAAAAAAAACCACGATTTGGCACATAAAAAGGGGGGGAAGGGGGGGAAAAACTAATTTCTCAACATGCTTCCATATCTGCATTGAAGCACATACATGACAGCTACATTCATGCCAAGTTTCATGCTTTCTTCACGATGGGACCATAAAACTGACTTTTGTTCGGACATGGAGCCGTACTATATTAGCTACTACTGACTTTAACGTCGCCGTCGGTGTCAAAGAAAAATATGTTTCTCTGACCTTTGTGTCTAGAGTCAAGAGCTAACCCATTTTAAGTAAAAAAAAAAATATGAAAACAGCAGCATTATAATAAAATAATGCCATACGGATTTTAATTATTATAATTAAATATTTTTCACTGATGAAGATATAATTTTCTGCTAATACACACACATAATTTCGTTTTTTAACGTTGCGTTATCGATACCAACCAACATGTTTTGCAACATGTTCTGAGTGAGTTCGGTCCATCATAGGCTTTGTCTGTATTTGTCATTTTCTTGTGCTTGGATTTAAGAGCAAACTTGAGTAAGGTCAATGTGAGGAAGTCTGTCTACAGGGCAACTCCGTCTAACGACTATAACTTCAGCATTTAAATAAGAGCGCGGATTACTTTGTGGTCGATAAAACCAGTATTGTGGTGTTAGTTCAAATCACATGGCACTAGTAGCATTATGAGGCTAGAAAAAAAAATAATAGCCATTTTTTATGACGGTATGCCGGTCTTACCCTGTATAATGAAGTACGCCGGACTTCCCCACATTGACCTTAACTAAAATCAGTATCATTCGCTTGCCCTTTCCTTATTTGGCGTCGGCGCAGTAAATTTAAATAAAGGTTTTATCTACACTCATGTCGTAAATCCTTCATTTACTTATCAGAAACGCTAAGCAAATGATATACCTTTCGATGCAGCCGTGACTAAGGAACCATACAAATTTCATTTCGTTATCGCAAAGCTGTAACAAAATGAAGTTTTTTTTTTTAATTTTTACGCAGATGCTTGCTATTTGAGCAAACTAGAAAAGAAGAAATAATGATTACTTTATTTTTTCTTTAATTTAAATTTGTTTTATGAGTGTAGATAAACTATTGTATGAAACTGTACATAATTAGTATTTAACACTCGTGTATACTTTTATGAAACTCGCTGCGCTCGTTTCATAAACCACACTTGTGTTATATATCCCTCATTATGCAACAGTTACATAAATAGCTATTATTTATCTACCTAGTCTACACCCCATTAATATCAAAAGTTCGTCCTGACGGGCCTACCTACAAAGGAGAGTAACGTTAAATATTTTTAATCCTCGTTTCCCTAGAGAGATTCCAACATGAACGTAATTGTATGTCAGACAACATAAAAAGTTGGAATAATATTGCTACGCAGTTTTTGTTTTGAATTATTTATTTTATTATCCTAGAATAATAATGTTTGCCATGAAAATTATGATATAAATTGGATACTCTAGGCAACTCTAGGTAGGAAAACTCTAGGCAGAAGAAGTAAAATATATTATAAGGATATAAGGTGATTCATTTATTCAAAACATGTCAAAATTACAAAACAACACAATGTCACTTAAAACTAGACTTACAACTAAACCTACTCAAATAGCCCGCCCCTGGACGTTCCTGGCGCAAAGGTCCCCATAACGCTCGCTGCATTACAGCGTTGGATCGCTATGGCCAACCTTTGCACCAAGAAGGAACCAGAGCGGGGGTCATTTAGGTCTTTCACGTGATTCTTATAAGTGAGATTCCCTTACCGACCTTGTGACCACAAACGTAAAATAACGCAATGGAGTAAAATTATATTCTTCCAAGATTCACAAAGTAAATTGGGGTAGAAAAGATTTTTTTCTCTATAAGAATAGTGCTTCAAAACAGAAGAGGTAGATTGAGATTTATCTAAGGTAGTAGATTTGTATTATAGCCTATTTATGAGGTCAACTTATCGTGTTTCGTCGCAACCAAATAATATGTATGTAGACATGTTTAACACATAACAAATGGGAATCAATTGTGCGGTTTTCCGGATATTCGGCGTCCCGGACAATTTATTCCGGGTTGTGATCCGGAAAGTATCGGGACCCTGGCGAGACCGGATTATATTAAACTACTCATCCGGGTGCTTTTTCGGGTAGCAAACTTGTTTTCCACACGATGTCAGTGACGTTTTAGGCAGGGTCCTTCTTAATAGTGTGGGTTATGGGATCTACGAACAACCTGATGAATCTGGGTGACACATTTATAAAATCTTCAGGACTAATCGGTTTCTAGTGAGTTGAACATCAATTTTTGCCACTTACAATATTATAATTTCATTCGTTTACGAGTACTTAAATGATCTGGGAGTTAATTATCTATTAAATATTAGTGTTAGAATTATGTCAGATATTTATAGAAGGCTCATTTACTTAGACGCTATAACCAGGCCGAACAAAATGCATGACCATGGAAAAATGGAAATGAAATGAAAATGGATGGAAAAAGGTCGAAAACGACCAAAAGGTTCAAACATTTTTTTAACAAAATACTAAGGGTGAGTTCACACCGGGAAGCAAAAGTAAAAAAAGTGTGCGCCGCGTCGCATCTCTTCCCGGTGTGAATTGACCAGTGATGTTGAATTGAAATTAAGCATTTCCTATTCGAACAGTTGAAAACAAACACTATTTTGAACAGGCATTTTATAACTGCTCTGTCTTCTTCTTCTTCTGCCTAGCGTTTTCCCGGCCTGATGCTGGGGTCCGCTTTCCGGCTTTTTCTACTCCTCCTTGCCCGGTCTTCGGCATCCGCTGGTGAGCAGTCGTTCTCATCCATGTCCGCTTTTACGACGTCTAGCCAGCGCTTCTTTGGTCTGCCGCGTGATCTAGGGCCTTGGACAGTGAGGTCGAGGCATCTTTTTCCGACGTAGTCTGGCGGTCTGCGACTTAAGGCTCCTTACTAATTTTATTGACGTTGCGTTATTTTACGTTTGTGGTCACAAGGTCGGTAAGGGAATCTCACTTATAAGAATCACGTGAAAGACCTAAATGACCCCCGCTCTGGTTCCTTCTTGGTGCAAAGGTTGGCCATAGCGATCCAACGCTGTAATGCAGCGAGCGTTATGGGGACCTTTGCGCCAGGAACGTCCAGGGGCGGGCTATTTGAGTAGGTTTAGTTGTAAGTCTAGTTTTAAGTGACATTGTGTTGTTTTGTAATTTTGACATGTTTTGAATAAATGAATCACCTTATATCCTTATAATATATTTTACTTCTTCTGCCTAGAGTTTTCCTACCTAGAGTTGCCTAGAGTATCCAATTTATATCATAATTTTCATGGCAAACATTATTATTCTAGGATAATAAAATAAATAATTCAAAACAAAAACTGCGTAGCAATATTATTCCAACTTTTTATGTTGTCTGACATACAATTACGTTCATGTTGGAATCTCTCTAGGGAAACGAGGATTAAAAATATTTAACGTTACTCTCCTTTGTAGGTAGGCCCGTCAGGACGAACTTTTGATAT
>JARACY010005852.1:0-20020 GCA_029255725.1 Scrobipalpa atriplicella
CAACCTACAGCTAAAGCTAAGGTATGTTAACATTTCAGATGAAAGTAATCTAGCTCCTAGCTTGGATAATAAACATTAATTTCCTAGAAACCAACACATAACAGCATCACTAAAATATTCATCTAAGTTACCTAGAACCTCGTTAGAAGGTACCTTAAATGTTTAGTACTGCTACCTAGAATCTCATATTAGTTTGGAAAATGTTGCCAGTTTTGCCTTGGCAGTAAATAAACTAAATATCACATAAGTATGCTTGTGATTTTACTCTAGTACTTATAAATACACTTGGATGACAAAATGCATGTAAATGTAGTGAAATATAAATATGAAAAATATGCTAGCCGCCTGCGTTCGTTCAACTTGCTGGTCGGGCCACCCGCGCGCACTTGTACGGCACAGAATGCGCCTACACTTGTCAAGCCATCAGATTACTCAATTCCATGATTACTAAGCAACCCTCTGTTGATATTTTTAATGATAATTTTTCTGTATTTTTAAATAATTGCATTAGTTTTCTAAGTTAAATTTGTGTTTGTCTTTGTTAACGGTATTGTTTTTGTCTTTGTTTAGTTTACTGCACGCATTGGTTTAACTGTAAGTGTAGTAAATAAGTTATTTTCAATAAATAAATAAATAAAGTTTATGCTTGATACGCTCGATGCCAAGCCTATATCGTGGCCATGGCTCAAGGGTTCTAGCTACATTTCAATCGATAGACCGCTTTGTTGCCTAGGGGTAGCTGGATCTGAGCCAACGTTGATCTAGCTACGAGCAGGAACGGTAAAAAGTTGAGTTGAATCAATCCCTGAGGCAGAAAGTAAGTTACGCGTACGACAGAAATGGGATTGGTTTTTGCGGGATAGAACCGTCGATGGAGCGATCGGTACGAAAAGTGTCTTTGCAGGAGAAATATGTTCTACTGAAAACAGGTGAAATATAATTCAAATTCAAATTTATTTATTGCATATCACGTAAACATAAAGGCATTTATTGAGTGCTCTGATCTAAGAATAGCTGATAAGCTTCTTTAGAAATACTAAATTTAATTTTTCTTTTACTGTATTTAGGCTAATCTTTTTTTATACTTTTTATATTCTTGATAGAAAAAAAATATTCTATTATGTCCAGTCCAGTCCAATTCAAGACATGTACAGTGGGCAGCAGGTCGAGTTATCCATTTCACGGACCAATATATACTGGTTATATCTACCTGGTTATACTGCATAGCCATATAAATTGGTCCGCCAAAGTGGTACTCGACCTGCTGCCCACTGTACATTGTTGCAATAAGAGATTATCTCAATCCTATTATACGCTGGTGTTTGAAAGGCTTTGTTATTTTCATTACGCTATTGTTAGATTAAATAAAAATTCTTTGACGGCTTGTTTTTTTTTTTGGTCCAACTTCACTCGACTCCTCCTACCGTCACTCTACACAACTTACCTACTTACTTACTTCGCTGGAACACTCGGACTCAAAGTGGATCCAAGCCTTCGACATAAAAGTGCTTCTTCCCTATTTTGTGCCAAATCTAACCTGTCGAACACTTCTAACTCTCTCAGTTTGGCGACTTCATCCTTCGACACAACTTACCGAGCATATTGAATCCGTTAATGCCGAAGAGTGCCGCGTCGCCCTGACCTCCCGGGAACACGTAGAGCGTCGGGTGGCTGAATCTGATGTTGCCGACCACGTCACTCGACACCAGGAGTTGCTCCAGGCTGGCTGGCACGATGTACGGGTCCAGGTACGCTGAAAAAGTAGAAAATACATTTGAAAAAGGAATTGGTACAGTAGGTTTTCAACAGAGGTTTACGGTAATAAGTCTATGTGTGTGTATATCCAGCCAGTACTTTGGAAATAAGAAAGAGTTTGAAAATGTAAAATCTTTTGGGTTTTAGTGTAGATGTGAGGTTTTATGTGGTTAGTCATATAAAAGTATGTAGGTATAAATTGCGGTAGGCATACGCTGCACTGAACAATAAGTTTCAGTTGAATGAATTGAAGAAATCAGCAGAATCCCTTATATCAAAACTGAGTTTAAAGTGCAAAAAGAATGGAAGTCAATCAATTTTTCTTAATTTATCTAAGCCTTAGAATATACTAGACTTTAATTTCAGTCTGACTGGAAATATATATCCTTCTTTGAAAGAATTAGCATATAATTACAATGTTGAAGTGAATTCCGTTGAAAGGTTCAGGTATATAAGATTGGGACATTTATCAAAAAGGCTGACTAGAAAGGGCTGAAAATTTGTATTTTAAGAGCTAAATCTAAAGGGATAGTAATCCCTTTTAATCAAATTGAAATATAGGTATAAAAATTTGCTTCAAATTAATTTTGAAATGGATTTGCTCAAGGCTTCCTAAAAACAGCTAGTTCATTCGTAATAAAAAAAACTAATTCCTACCAACATAGAAAATTTAAATTAAGGGCATGGCAAATAGGAAGCGGTGCGGCGTCGTTGCGTCGCCGATGCGTCGTTTTTGTATAGAAACTTCAAATCAAGCTGCGCTGCGCAGACGTAAATTACATACAAAATTGACGCGCCTCCGCCTCGCCGCGCCGCACCGCTTCCTATTTGCCATGCCCCTAAATATTCTGCACGATAAAATATCGACATAAATGAAAATTTCATTTTATTTAATAAAACCAACATAGTAGGCTAATAGTTTTACGTGGTATGAAATCAAAGCTTGACTGCAGAAATAAAGTCACATGATTGCCGAATAAAATTTAATTTGCATTCAAAATGCACGTTTACATTTTTCCGCTCATAAATATAAAACAAAATTGCCTGAAATAATCCAACTTTTACTATAAGCTGTGCAGCTTAACCCCTAGTAATAAAGTTCAAATTTGCATGGCTGTGTAGCAGCTTTTCACAGTAAATTGCACTTTAAAGGAACGCTTTCAGTTGGGAGTCAACAAAGTGGAAGTTCTTTATGATCTACATAAAGAAGTACTAGCGAAATTGATCTAATGAATATATCACAGTTTTATTGCAATATGAGGATTTTAAGGAAACTCTGAAACATTCCAAAAAGTAGTATAATATGATAATTTAGGTATTTCACTGTAACAGAACTGTAAATAATATTTTTATGAACTTCTAGTGAAAAAGTTTCATACTGTTTATAACACTCTCGAATTAAAAAGTAAATATATCTTAGAATATTTAAAGTTATCTTTATTAATCTTTCTGTCATTAATTTTTTCTATTTCAAAAAGATTTAATCAGTTTCATCCAAGGTTTTCATAAATCAAAAACATTGTTGCAGAAAAATATTACGTCGATGATGCTTGGGTGGTCAAAACAGGAAATGGACCTATAAGGAAGTAGTCTTTCAGGAACTGGTCAAAACAGGAAATGGTCTAACAAACAGTGGTCAAAATAGTGGCCTTTGGTCCCAAACGTCAAAAAGGCTTTCGTAGATAAATAGAAATTAAACCATTTTAATTCAAACCGAGTATTCTATTTGGAATTTCACAAAGAGCTTTAACGAGACTCGTTCATTAATGGCCTTAATACCATTAATACCCATTTGTTAATGACTGCAACAGTCATAATGCTGCAAAATACTGAATGCCGTTTACAATACAACCCAAGCTTTCATGTGGCAAACGTTCATTATAGTCACGCCTGTATCCCTCATGGAGTAAGCAGATCGTTAACTTTAAAAACGGGCATTTTCGTCACGTCCGTAAATTTTTAGGGTCATTTAAGAAAGTATGTACTTTTTAGTAAACTGTTCGTTATAGTGATAGTTTGTTAGGCCATCGCATGCCTGAGTAATAGCACCAACTGAAAAATTCTGTGTTTTTCTATTATTATCTTCTATGCTATAGTATTGTAATTTACGCGATGGGCTGATTACCTGTCACTACATAATACTGATATAGATCTATCTGTACCGTATAACCCTCAAAACTTGTCAGACGTGGCGGAACGACCTTTATTTGGGTCGTTTACGCCTGCCTACCCCATTAGGGATAAATGTGTGTATGTATCTTCTATGCTAGACTAAGAGCAATAGAAAAAAAAAACAATATGCTACTTCTTTTAAGAATTACTACAAGGAAACAGGAATTCTGCAATTTAAGTAAAAGTAAACAAAAAAGGATTTACACAAAAATGCAGTAGAAATCAATTCGGTTCTTTCTAAAACTATCCTTCAACTATGATGTCGTTGACGGTCTACCTACCCCGCAAGAGACAAAATCGTGACTATTTATGGAACATGCCATCAGTTTCAGTAATGTAGTGAAATAGCGCATGCCATACAACTCTAGCTACCATGTGGCATGCTCAATATAATTATGTTAGCGACGCACAGCACATCCGGGATATTTCCAATAAAGCACATTCTCCGTTGCCGTGTTTATGTAGTTCGGGAAACAATGGGTGCTGTATAGAACCTGTCTGGGAAATTCTGATATCGAAAGGCTATAATAGAATACTTTGGTTATCTATAAATTACGCTAGACTTCTCGCGATCGCTGGTATTTGGAAATGCCTGTGCTTTTTAAGTTTTTAGGTATGTTTTCTGTCGCATTTGGTCTACACTAGAGTGAAGAGTAAAGTAATTTTCTAGGGAAATAGAAAAAAAAAAACGAATTGATTTAAAATTGATTTAGAATACTACTACAACGGTTCGTGAAACCAGGCCAAAATTTTTGATTAACATAAAATAATATTCAGATAGATCCGATACTGAAAAAACCGAAACAACAAAGTGATTTTTCCCACGTTAAGACCAAAAGCTAATTTTCTTAACATGCCGATAATTACTTCGCAGAACAGAAAAGTGTGAACATTTGTTCGCAAAAATGTAAACGTGCATTTTGAATGCAAATTAAATTTTATTCGGCAATCATGTGACTTTATTTCTGCAGTCAAGCTTTGATTTCATACCACGTAAAACTATTAGCCTACTATGTTGGTTTTATTAAATAAAATGAAATTTTCATTTATGTCGATATTTTATCGTGCAGAATATTTAGGGGCATGGCAAATAGGAAGCGGTGCGGCGCGGGCGAGGCGGAGGCGCGTCAATTTTGTATGTAATTTACGTCTGCGCAGCGCAGCTTGATTTGAAGTTTCTATACAAAAACGACGCATCGGCGACGCAACGACGCCGCACCGCTTCCTATTTGCCATGCCCCTTAATTTAAATTTTCTATGTTGGTAGGAATTAGTTTTTTTTATTACGAATGAACTAGCTGTTTTTAGGAAGCCTTGAGCAAATCCATTTCAAAATTAATTTGAAGCAAATTTTTATACCTATATTTCAATTTGATTAAAAGGGATTACTATCCCTTTAGATTTAGCTCTTAAAATACAAATTTTCAGCCCTTTCTAGTCAGCCTTTTTGATAAATGTCCCAATCTTATATACCTGAACCTTTCAACGGAATTCACTTCAACATTTGTAATTTATATGCTAATTTCTTTCAAAGAAGGATATATATTTCCAGTCAGACTGAAATTAAAGTCTAGTATATTCTAAGGCTTAGATAAATTAAGAAAAATTGATTGACTTCCATTCTTTTTGCACTTTAAACTCAGTTTTGATATAAGGGATTCTGCTGATTTCTTCAATTCATTCAACTGAAACTTATTGTTCAGTGCAGCGTATGCCTACCGCAATTTATACCTACATACTTTTTATATGACTAACCACATAAAACCTCACATCTACACTAAAACCCAAAAGATTTTACATTTTCAAACTCTTTTCTTATTTTCCAAAGTACTGGCTGGATATACACACACATAGACTTATTACCGTAAACCTCTGTTGAAAACCTACTGTACCAATTCCTTTTTCAAATGTATTTTCTACTTTTTCAGCGTACCTGGACCCGTACATCGTGCCAGCCAGCCTGGAGCAACTCCTGGTGTCGAGTGACGTGGTCGGCAACATCAGATTCAGCCACCCGACGCTCTACGTGTTCCCGGGAGGTCAGGGCGACGCGGCACTCTTCGGCATTAACGGATTCAATATGCTCGGTAAGTTGTGTCGAAGGATGAAGTCGCCAAACTGAGAGAGTTAGAAGTGTTCGACAGGTTAGATTTGGCACAAAATAGGGAAGAAGCACTTTTATGTCGAAGGCTTGGATCCACTTTGAGTCCGAGTGTTCCAGCGAAGTAAGTAAGTAGGTAAGTTGTGTAGAGTGACGGTAGGAGGAGTCGAGTGAAGTTGGACCAAAAAAAAAAACAAGCCGTCAAAGAATTTTTATTTAATCTAACAATAGCGTAATGAAAATAACAAAGCCTTTTCAAACACCAGCGTATAATAGGATTGAGATAATCTCTTATTGCAACAATGTACAGTGGGCAGCAGGTCGAGTTACCACTTTGGCGGACCAATTTATACTGGCTATGCAGTATAACCAGGTAGATATAACCAGTATATATTGGTCCGTGAAATGGATAACTCGACCTGCTGCCCACTGTACATGTCTTGAATTGGACTGGACTGGACATAATAGAATATTTTTTTTCTATCAAGAATATAAAAAGTATAAAAAAAGATTAGCCTAAATACAGTAAAAGAAAAATTAAATTTAGTATTTCTAAAGAAGCTTATCAGCTATTCTTAGATCAGAGCACTCAATAAATGCCTTTATGTTTACGTGATATGCAATAAATAAATTTGAATTTGAATTATATTTCACCTGTTTTCAGTAGAACATATTTCTCCTGCAAAGACACTTTTCGTACCGATCGCTCCATCGACGGTTCTATCCCGCAAAAACCAATCCCATTTCTGTCGTACGCGTAACTTACTTTCTGCCTCAGGGATTGATTCAACTCAACTTTTTACCGTTCCTGCTCGTAGCTAGATCAACGTTGGCTCAGATCCAGCTACCCCTAGGCAACAAAGCGGTCTATCGATTGAAATGTAGCTAGAACCCTTGAGCCATGGCCACGATATAGGCTTGGCATCGAGCGTATCAAGCATAAACTTTATTTATTTATTTATTGAAAATAACTTATTTACTACACTTACAGTTAAACCAATGCGTGCAGTAAACTAAACAAAGACAAAAACAATACCGTTAACAAAGACAAACACAAATTTAACTTAGAAAACTAATGCAATTATTTAAAAATACAGAAAAATTATCATTAAAAATATCAACAGAGGGTTGCTTAGTAATCATGGAATTGAGTAATCTGATGGCTTGACAAGTGTAGGCGCATTCTGTGCCGTACAAGTGCGCGCGGGTGGCCCGACCAGCAAGTTGAACGAACGCAGGCGGCTAGCATATTTTTCATATTTATATTTCACTACATTTACATGCATTTTGTCATCCAAGTGTATTTATAAGTACTAGAGTAAAATCACAAGCATACTTATGTGATATTTAGTTTATTTACTGCCAAGGCAAAACTGGCAACATTTTCCAAACTAATATGAGATTCTAGGTAGCAGTACTAAACATTTAAGGTACCTTCTAACGAGGTTCTAGGTAACTTAGATGAATATTTTAGTGATGCTGTTATGTGTTGGTTTCTAGGAAATTAATGTTTATTATCCAAGCTAGGAGCTAGATTACTTTCATCTGAAATGTTAACATACCTTAGCTTTAGCTGTAGGTTGAGGTTGTGTGAATAAGTCAATACAGAAACCAACTAATAACTTGTACAACGTGAAATAGTAGTTATTTATTTCAAGCAAATAACAGTTTTCAGTAACAACATTCATAAATTCATTCATTCATAAAAACCTACACTTGTTAAATTATAAGCTAAAATAAAAGAACTTAGGTAGATATTTTGACTATCTTACCCAGGGCGGAAAGCGTCAAATTAAACAGCTCTTTCTTTGAAACTTGGCTGAGTTTCAATTTTCAGAACCGCAGACAATAACCTTGTTACAAACATATGTTTTACGGTTGACTTTCTTTAAAGTGGTAAAGAAAAAGAAGTTGATGGGCCGCAAAACAAGTTGGTATCGATACCGCAACGTTAAAAAAACGGAGTAGTAATTAGACCCATTTAAATCGACTGGCCAAAAACACGGTTTCAACTTCACGTAGGCGAAATGTAGGCGAATAAAAAAATTATTCAAATTTTCTTCTTCACGACAGAACAGAGTAATTAATTTCCGGTGGCGTCTTTCAGCCTTTCGCCAGAAATTAGCAATCAATTGTGAATTCTAATTAGCTTTGTCTTGCTTTCAAACGATCGGGTGCTCTCTCTTGACATTTCCTCTTTCGTACTCAAGAGTTTCGCGAACTCAACGATAATTTGTTCACATTTGCATATTTTGTAGTACCTTTGCTGATGGATGGCCAGGGATAGAATTTGAATTTCGACTTTGGATTTGGGAAACTAAAGACTAAAATTTTAGATTGTGACGCTTTTTTTCTTTCATGCTAGACTGGAAGCGTTTAAAAGCATATAAGTACTATCTGCTTTTTTTCTTTCCAGACGTACTCTTTTGGCTTTTAAGCCAGCCAAGATTTTGGTGAATTAAATCCAGTAACTTAACTAAAATAATTTTATCTGATGTGCCCCTCAAAGTTAGTCAGACATGTTGAGGGATGTTTTTATTAAGCCGTTGACACTCTATCTAACCTACTTGACTATTAGCTTGATTTTATTGCCTGTTTCTAATATTACTAAGAGGCCTAATGGGCGCTTTTCCACTAGACGGCACGTCAACGGCAACGGCGACGGCACGGCGAGATCACGTGACAATATCTATGGGAATCGATGACATGCCGTGACGGTGCCGTGCCGGCAAGTGGAAAAGCGTGTCATATAATTTCATTGATTTTCATACATTATCTCACCTACGATATCGTCGACGGTACCGTGCCGTCGCCGTTGCCGTTGACGTGCCGTCTAGTGGAAAAGCGCCTTATGTCTACAGCAAAATTCTAATGTTATTATTGTACTTAAGCATTAAGTACAGGCCTAGCGGGCACTTTGTTTTCCTTTTGATATTGGGTTTCCGAAAACAAGCTGTTATTATGACAACATCTCTTTGATGTTGAACACATCGCTAAGTGGTTTGTACAGGATCGGTTTTCCGGGCCTTATATTTAGGCCCGTATAAGCCCGTATAATCAGCTCTCAAGAGTGACAGCGAGTTTGAGTTCGTATCAGAAATGTCATTCCAGTACAAAATTACCTATCAAATCCGCACTCAATATTGCTCTCAATCTTGAGATCGCTTTATAAATACGAGCCTTAGGGTCGACCTTTGACATTTCAAGGGCACGGTCTGCTACTGCGATACTTTTTCCATTTCTCAGAAGAATTTCTTTGCGATTGTTGTTCAGATTGGTTATCCCTTTACAGTTTTTTGAACACCACCGTTCCTTACATCATATATACGTAAAACATCAATGGCCAATTTAAAAGACGCAGTTAAAATTTGGGTAGGAATCGAATTAAGTGAAAAGGAACTGTTTATAATATTCTTTCATTTAAGATGTAGGTAATATGGTCTGGTCTAGCATTAAATTTTCAAGTAAATATGTGAACACCGCGATCATTTAACTTTGACATTTGATTCAAAGTTATCTCTCGTAGCGCAAATACGTGCTAATAACGACATTCTGATAGCATATTTATTACCATAAACTACGATTTACCAGCTAGTTTAGAAATTTATTGACAATCCATTGTTGATATTCAATTTGAAGCTTGAAATATCAAAAAATTGAATACACCATTCAATTTGGTGCTCGAAATATCAACACATGAAACACATCGCCCTCGAATCTAAAGCTCTTGAGTAAACAACGGGACAGCGGCGGATTTCAATTTGTTCCCAATCAAACGTGTCGATTCTATCGCTTTATTTTTGTTAGGTTTTAGGGTTCCGTAGGAAGCTAGAAAAAAAGAATTAAATGACCGTTGAAATAAATAATTTTTGGACATATAAAGAAGTAGCAGGCATGATTGCGGAGGCCTTGCTTGACCAGTAATTTAATTGAGTCATGTCAACTCATAAAGATATTTCCAAGATCTTTTATATTCTCTGTTTGGAATAAAGAATAAGTTAGTGCGTCATAAATAGCTTAAGTACATTTATACCCATTGCGACAAGGTATCAATAAGGACTTCCGTGTGCAGCAGTATTTAGGCCCGTATTTATAATCAGGTCAATTCTTAATTAATGGCTTTTGTGTAGTCACAATTCTGCCAATGTCAAGTAAATTGATAAATTATATAAGGGAGAGTCTAATATTGAGACACGTGGAGTCAAAGATACCCTTCTCCTTCAAGAGAAAGGTAAAGGTACAGACTCTATAATCAGGTCTCAAGAGTGACAGCGAGTTTGAGTTTGAATCAGAAATGTCATTTCAGTACAAAACGACCTGTCAAATCCACACTTAATATCGCTCTTAAACTTGAGATCGCTTTATAAATACGAGCCTTAGATTCTACCAAATAAACCGTATCTGCTACTGCCCAGTTATTAGAACATCTTTGATAAAAATAAATTTATCCAAATAGGAACATGATTTATTTGTGTACAGAACAGTTAGTCCGATCAAAATATCTTGTGCAACTTGGTACTTGACTGGGTAGCTTAAAAAAATCATAACGTTTATACTTAAAACTGATGGCTGAAAATATTGTGGATTTCATTCATCATTTTAAAAAAAATGCACATTTCGATTTTAATAATCGAATTAAAAGTATATAAGTTATTGATTTGATTAGTCAATATTTACTAAAATGTGACGTCATAATTTACTATTTTCATACAAAAAAGCGTTTTTGACATTTCATAAAAAGTTGCTGATTTGACTAGTTGGAAAGTAGCCAATTTCATTTTATTTCGCATGTTGAGAGTGCTTGGGGCGAAACGAAATCCGTTTCGATGTATGTAGAGTGCTGGATTTTATGCCTGAATTGGATTCTGTTGTTCAATTTGAGAATTTTGATTAGATTTTATTTTGGTAACGAATTTATTGGAGTAAAAAAATTTTGAACTAATCAGAAACGTTTGGTATCTGTGTTAAGTTAAATATAGCACGTATGAAAATTATAAATAAATGACATAAGTATTAATACCTCCATGCTGGACTAGGAGTGATAGAAAAACATAGAATGTGCCAGCTGCATCTCCGCTCGGGCATGCTGTAAAAACCAGCTAAGGGATTTAAGGGTTTCAGTGTATTGTATTTTAGGCGATGGGCTGACAACCTGTCACTATAGTAATATACATAATCACCTATCTATAATAACCCTCAATACTTGTCAATCGTGGCGGAACGACCTTTATTTAGGTCGTTTTGGCGCTGCCTTCCCCATTAGGGATAAAGGCGTGATTTAATGTATGTATGACATTTATAAATTATTTAAAATGTGTAACATTTATGAATACAACCAAGTTTAACAAGACATTTAATTAATAGGTATCATAAAGGCGGGTATGTGATTATTTATTAATTAACTATTAAGTGTGAGCAAGGATGTCTATCAAATCTGAGTGTGAGCCTTACTAAATACCTACCTAATATTACTTAGAGTAGATTATTAAACTGAAGCAGTATGTGACAAATTTTGATATCTAAAATCAAATTACACCTAGATATTACGCATTAAATGTCACCAAAACGTTATTTGCAATACATTAAAGCAGTAGGTATAGGTACCTACCTACTATAGAAATTATATGTTCAACTTCATAGATATGCCATTCACAGACTACATAAAATGTTGTAATATAATCTGTTCTTGATCTGCTAAAATAAATGTTCTTAATCAGGCTACAATGGCTCAATTTCTAGTATTTTATGTACAACACCACTAACAGCGCACGTAGTGCATTTATTGGATTTTGATAGATACGTCAAAGGCCTTCACCGCTGAAGACGTAGATCTTTTATTGACAGAAAATATTGTTGGTTAAATAGGTATTTTGAGATGAATACCTTTGCCCGACGTCTAAAATACCGTGCTCTAATACAATAATGTGTACAAAGCGCGAAAGTTTAAAACAAACAAAATGTATTCATTATAATTTATCTATATTTCAGTGGATGGAGGATTCTCCCGCAAGGCGTGTTGGTGGGACTTCGCGAGGCACCTGGACAGACTCGACGCGGTTCTGTTCACTCGCATCAACAACTGCTCGGTATCGGGCATGGCGGCGGTACTGCACCGCAAGGCGACTACGCCTGTCTACCCTCAGATTGGACACTTCTTCTGTAATTTGGAGGCAAGTTTTGGAGCAAGTGCTCACGATAATGTACCTCGATCAATGAAATTAAATCAGGCGTAAATATACCTCTCACTTTAACGTAAAATATGGCGCTCTCCTTCGCTCGCGATGAGGGTTGATATACCTCGCGATGTGCTTATATCTATCAATAACGTGAAGTTTCGAGCTCGCTACGCTCGCGATATGAGTTAATGTACCTCGACGATTTATCTTGCACTTCCAATATGAGTTATCGAAACTAGTTAGTTATATCAATAAATTGTTATTGCGCTCGCTACGCTCAAATTATTATGCTTCATTCAATACGACACGTGGAAACCTGCGCTTGAGTTATACACGGGTGGTGCCAAAGGTGCAACAAATCCGGCTGCTGCACCTGTCCTCTGGACCTCGCAGCAAATTATGCCATACTATTAAAAAAAAGCATCAAAATATATAATATTTCCCTTTTACTTTATTGGGTGGTGACGAGGTGCTGCTATTTTGACCTAAGACGACACGAAACACTTATGTAATCTTTCGTCATCATAGTAAACAAGTAAGGTACTGGCGCCAGTCGACCGCCCTCGCAAGGTCAGGTAAGAAACCCGACTCCTGTCACACTTGAGTGCTCATGATCACTGCTTACTGGTCTAGGCTAAGCTTCCATAGTGATGTTACCTACGTTTCTATCAGAAGCCTGGTGATTTGATTGTTGCACTTAATTAAATCAACTGTTCACTTCTGAATTTGAACTGCCGCCATTTAGGGGAAATTAATTAAAGATAATTCGTCATGTTAAAGACGTGTTTTATGTAAGAGGTATTAAAGAGAATTAATTAGGTTCTGATCAACTTAGGTATCTGATGAAAAATATTGTATCAAGCAAATTTTTTTCTTTATTTTTTTAGTTAGCTCTTGACTCTAGACACAAAGGTCAGCGATGACCGTGACAGAGTCGACGATGGAGCGAGCTAACCCAGAAGACACCTGTTAAGGCACTGGTAGTCTCACGCACCGACGGAACAAAGAAAGCTGTTTGACGCTGGACTCCGGTGAGAGGGTGGAAATGAAAGTAGAGTTTTAATCCTTTATTTTTTAACTTCGAATAACTTTTATTTATTGTATAACAAATAACTACCCTCATTTTGTTTTTTATTTGGGTACCTAATAGTCATAAGTAGGTACTTATATGTAGGTTAATTTAAGAAACTTCTTTTATCTCCGATAAACAAAATAAATAATTTACAACTCTTCGATGCAGGTAATGCGCACATACTAACTAGTGTCGTGTGTAGTGGAGCGCGCCATATCACGTTCCAGTCCATCGAAAACTAGCGACCACGGCACTCGGACACTGAGAAATACCAATAGCCCGTGGTCCTCCATTCCAGTTCTTCATAGAAATTAATGAAAATAAACCTAGTGGATAGTTGTGCTTTCAGTGAACATTGTGTACCGAATACACAACACAACACTATAATTTATTTTTGGAATTTCATCAGTAAAAAAATGTGATGTGATTATCGTGGTATACAATTGAAAGGTTTAATGAACGATGTTTGATGATAATGATAACATAAATTATGTAAATCGCACAATTCTGTGATACAAGAAAAAGTTTTTGTGCAAGTAGATTATCTAGCTTGTTGATTTTGACAATAAAATGTATCCACCAAACGTGTTAATTTTTAATACTAACTCTTTCACACTATAATATTTTTATATTTTGTTTACCTGTAGTCAAAGTCATTTAGCTATAGATTGGAAAAGTTTTACTTAAAGTTTGACTTAGTTTAGGGGTAGCCGGTAGGTGGCGCTGTGATAATTTGTTCAGGTATACCTTTTAGGTACATTTGTTTAACTTTGATATTTTCACATTCCAGGAGCGACGCGCTCTAGCCAGCCCCGACGGTGACAAGGACGAAGACCCGCTTCTGGTATCTCTCCTACAACAAGGCTCCGACATGATGGCCGACCTTCGTCATCTAAACCTGAAGCCGCAGTATTGCTACCGAAGTCCGGACCCTATCAACCTTTACCACAAAGTTGGACACGGTACGACGTATTTACATCTCATTTATCTGATTAGAAAATTATAGGTAGTGATAAACATGTAACCTAATCGAATCTGAATATAAGGATTGAAGTTTTTTTTCTTTTGTTTCAGGTACCCTCGACATGTACGTACTGAATCCGTCCAAGGACTCCAAATACGTTCGTGAATTTTTAAAACGGTGGCATAACAGTGAACAAAAACTGTTCGAAGGCCCAAGTGTAAGCGGACCGTTCAATTTTCCAATCCCGAACCTCGTGTCTATATGTGCCCTCCTCGTGTGGCGTCCAGCAAACCCCGATGATACGATAACGAGAATAATGTTCCCAGGCTCTACTCCTCAACACAAAATATTCGAGGGACTAGAGAAACTAAAACATTTAGAATTTCTACAAACTCCAACGTGTACAGGGCGTCAAATAGCTGCAAGCTCTGCAGCCCCGCCCGCGACGACCGCTTCGTCGATAAAGACGACAAGAACTACAACCAAAGTTAGTAAAGAAAAAAGTTCAATAACTGCCGAAAAGACTAAAGATGATAAATCTGTAGAGCCGGAACCTCCTCCGCCAAAGGTACAATCCAAAGAAATAATCAAAGACTTAACCAAAGAATCTATAAAAGACACATTAAAAGACGAAACAGATTCCAAAAATATTATAGACAATAAATTGCTCAGTGAGTTAGTGGAAGGAGAAGACAAGCAAATCGAATCAGTTCTCCAAGAAGCGATAACTGGAAGGATAGAAACGAAATTAGATGATAAAATTACTCAGTATGAGGGCACTGTGATAGATGTACTGCATAAGAAACGAGACGTTAAGAAAAAAACAACTGAAAAGAAAACTAAAAAAACAGATAAGACTGAAGATGTAAAAGATGCCATGGTCAAGAGTAGTGAAACGAAGAAAATCGAAAGTGATACAAAAATGGCCGAAATAAAATCTAGGGTCGATACAAGGAAAAAAATGGAATCTCGGACAAAAACCGAAACAATGACATCATCAGTTACCAGAAGTAAAATAAGCCACAGAACAACACAAAAAGCAACAGAAAAAAAATCTGTTACTAGTATTACAGACAGAAAAACTACAACGGAAGACAAAAAATCACCGCCAACGACACCGAAAAAAACAGTAGAATCAAAAACAACTACCTCAACAATTCAAACAGCAGCAAAAGAAAGGGTTAAAGCTAAAACAAGAAAATTAAGTCCTGGAAGCACGCCAGCTAAAAGTACTAAAGAAGCGGCAAATCGCAGGGTTGTCGAATCCAAGTACAAGCAGGCATCACCTAAGAGAGATTTTACTCAAAAACCACCAGATAAGAAAGAACCTAAACCTAAACGTGAACCTATCTCAAGAAGACCTCGTCCTCTAGCTTCACCCGTGAAAGGACTTAAATCAATGAAGAGCCCCACAAAATCTGTTAAATCAGTAAAAACAGATGCTAAATTAAAAGGCTTACAGAGAGTTAACTACGAAGATATTTTGAAGGAAGCGAAAAAATCCGATGAAGATACGTCAAAATCTTTAGATGATATAAAACAACAAGAATTTGACGAAAAGGAAGAACAAGAAATTGTTCGGGAAATTGAAGCCGTATTCAATAGAGATAGTGAGACTGAAGATAAAGAAAAAGAATATGTAGGACGTTCTGATATTGAAAAGATTACTTGTTTGCTAGATGATGCAAAAACTGAAACTACAGTTGACGGTGAATTTGAGGAAGAATACTTAATAATAGAAAAAGAAGAAGTGGATCAATACACGGGAGATTCTATTGCTGACCGAGAGAGCAGTCATGAGAAAGAAGACGAGCTGCAAAAACACCAAAAAGATAAAGAAGAATCAGAAAAGAAAAAAGAGGACGAAGAAGTAAAAGAAAAGCCTGAAGAGAAGTTGGATACTGAAAAACTCACTGAAGAAACAAAACGCGCAGAATCAAAAGAGCACTCAGTCAGTGTGGAAGAAAAACAAGACATAAGCAGTGAAAAGAAAACTTCAGATAGCAACAAAAGTGGTGTAGTTAAACCTAAAGATTCCCTAGAACTTAACAACGTACAAGAATCACAACCCGATGAAAAAATTTCAACAACGATTGAGTCCGGTGCTACAACAGCACCCACACTACCTGAAGATGAAAGAATCACCTTAGATGATATCAAAGAAGATCAACAAGTTGAAGAAAAGCATGTGAAAGAAGACACAAAGGAAGTAATCCCCCCACAATCTTTGACAGATATTCAAAAACCAACGTCATTAGAAAAGAGTCCAAAACTTGAAATTCAGCCACCAGCTCCTATTCGAGAGATAGTCAAGACTCCTGATGAAGTTGCCGACTTGCCTTTACACGAGGAAGTCGATTACAGAACATACGAGGATAAAAAGACGCCGATCGAGGAAGACGTTTTTAAAAGAAAGCCTGATGTTGGTTTCATCCATGAAATAAAAGTTCCAAAAGACCTGCCCCTTCCAGATAAGGAAGCCGCTCCGTCTTACAAGGGAATTAAAGCTATTCAGGATGACGTCATTGCTAAAACATTTGATCGCCCATCACACGCCGAACTCGTTACTGTTACGCCGGGATCAGCGCCGGAATCACCAATGTATCACGATCAAATGAAAATAACATCAGTACCACCTGGAGGTGATCTCGAACCTGTCAAAGAATATGAAGATGCAGGGTATGACTATGCTCATTTTACCGAGAAACTAAGAGAAACTCATATTACAACCGTAGATTCGCCAATTAAAGACGACTTAGTTATCATTGAAGAAGTCCCTTGCATGCCCGAAAAAATACCTTCGATACCAGAAGACGTCGAAAAAGAGATTGAAGAAGCTCGTAAGCTAGAAGCCGCAGAAAAACCGCCACTAAGTCCAAAAGAAATCGAAAGAATTGTTGCAGATGTCGCAGAAGTTTTGAAATCGGAAAAGAGTTTAGAAGAATTAGTGGTTGAAAAATCACCAACATTGTTAAGGAAATCTCCTGAGTTATTTACAAAAATTGATACTTCTGTAGTAAGTGCCAAGGAAACAACGAAAATGTTAATAGCGAACGAAAAAGAAATAGCTCATGTAGTTACTTCTCAAGTAAAAGAGACACTAGGAAAAGAACATGTAGCTCAAAAAGAAGTTTCACCAGTTAGATCTGTTACGTCTGAAGATGCTAGTGAAGCTTCAGATAAAACTGTTCTTAGTGAAGGAAAAAGAACAAAACGTGAAATAAAAGATGAAATTATTGAGGATATACAAACAAAAATAGACAGCACTAGTATGGATATAAAAACCAAATCTGTGTTAGAACAAGAAACACGTGATCAATTAGACGAAGAAGGTGACTCAGGGGAAAGAAAGTTAAGTATCTCATTAGACACAGCAAAAACTTTAGAAAGATTAGAAGAAAAGATGGCAGACTTAAAAAAGAAAGAAGATGCATTTTCGCAAAGACTATTACATGATAGGAAATCATCAATAAGTAAGAAAGAGGAAAGTCCACCAAAAGATGTAGTTGATCATAAAGAACCAAGCCCAGAGAAGGAAATATCTCTAGAAAAATCTACAACTGACGATAAACAACACGACAAAACTTCAGAAAAAGATTTATCTGCGGAAAAGTCTCCAGAAACTGAATCAACCTTTGAAGAAGACAAATCAAAGGACGATTTGCCAAGCCCAGGTATAGTCAAAGATGAAAAAATATCTAGATTAGAAAAAGAAATCTGTGATGAACCTGAGAGATACTTAACTGATGTTATCAGTGAAAAAACTACTGTAATAAGTGAACAAGTAAAACAAAGTACAGAGGAAAATATTCAACATGTTAAAGATATAAAAACTGAAATATTACACCACACAGAAAAAACAAAGGATGAGGTGGTTAATATCTTCAAAGATGTAAATGAAAAGATACTGGATGATAAAGAAAAAGTATCGAGTGTCGTAAAAGAAGCAAAAGAAGATTTAAAAATGCAAGAAGAAAGTATCAAAGATAAAAGAAAAAGCATTACTGAACATATTGAACAGAAAATTGATGCGAAGAAAACAAAGATTGAAAAAGAATCATCTTCGTTTGTTGGTAAATTTATGGGTAAATTTGATGAAAAAATAAGTGTGGCAAAAGGATTTTTTTCAGACACATTCAGTAAAGATAAGAGTAAAGAGAGGAAGACACCGAGTCCTGAAACTGAAAAAGATCTAGCTCAAAAACTGATTGAAGATGCTTCACTTTTACCTACAAAACTAGATGAAAAGGACAAAACTCCCTCACCTGCTAATCTAGAAGAAAAAGCGCCGTCACCAGAACATAAAAAAGAAAAGGCTCCTTCTCCAATTCATGAGGATAAAAAACCAGAAGATAAGATCCCCTCACCTTCTAAACCAGATAAAAAGGCGCCATCTCCAGTACATGAAGAGAAAAAGCCTCCTTCTCCAATACATGTTGAAGAAAAATTACACGAAAAGACTGTCTCACCTACGAAGCCTGAAGATAAGGTGCCATCGCCTATTCATCTAGATGACAAAGTGCCATCGCCTGTTCATCTGGAACCTTCGAAAGAACCAAAAGACAAAACTCCGTCACCTGCTAAGCCAGATGAAAAAGTGCCTTCTCCAATTCACAAAGAAGAAACGACCCCCTCTCCAGAACACGAGGATGAAAAACCAGGAGATAAGACCCCATCACCTGCTAAGCCAGATGAAAAGGTGCCCTCATCATTACATGAAGAAGAAAAGGCTCCTTCTCCAGTACAAGTAGAAGAAGAATTACATGAAAAGACTGTCTCACCTACGAAGCCTGAAGACAAAGCACCATCGCCTGTTCATCTAGAGCCTTCAGCTGAACTAAAGGACAAAACTCCGTCACCATCCAAACAGAAAGAGAAAGCACCATCGCCTATTCATCCAGATGAAAAAGCGCCATCGCCTGTTCATCTGGATGAGCCTTCAGCAGAACCAAAAGATAAGACTCCGTCGCCATCTAAACCTGATGAGATAGCGCCATCGCCAACAAAACCTGAAGAGAAGGTACCATCGCCTATTCATCTCGATGAAAAAGTACCACCACCTGTTCATCTGGATGAGCCTTCAGCGGAACCAAAAGATAAGACTCCGTCGCCATCCAAACCGGAAGAGAAAGCACTATCGCCTATTTATATAGATGACAAAGAACCATCGCCTGTTCATCTGGAGCCTTCAGCTGAACCAAAAAACAAGACTCCCTTGCCATCTAAACCTGAAGAAAAGACACTATCGCCCATGCACTTGGATGAACCCAGTATCAAGCCCAAAGACAAAACTCCTTCGCCATCGAAGTCTGAAGATAAGGTGCCATCTACTATTCATATAGATGAACCATCAGTAGAACCAAAGGAAAAGACACCTTCGCCATCTATACCAGATGACAAAGTGCCTACCCATTTAGACGAACCGGAGGAAGAACTAAAAGACAAATCTCCTTCACCATCCAAACCGAAAGAAAAGGCATCATCGCCTATTCATCTTGATGACAAAGCGCCATCGCCTATCCATCTTGATGAGTCTTCAGCAGAGCCAAAAGACAAGACCCCGTCACCAGCAAAACCTGAAAAGAAGGCGCCATCGCCAATCCATCTATATGAACCATCAGTAGGACCAAAGGACAAGACTCCTTCGCCATCTAAGCCAGAAGAGAAGGCCCCATCACCTATTCACCTAGATGACAAAGTGCCATTGCCTGTTCATCTCGATGAGCCTTCAACAACCCCAAAAGACAAGACTCCATCGCCATCTAAACCTAAAGAAAAGG